>JAEIFJ010002118.1:0-23786 GCA_018903435.1 Leucophenga varia | reverse complement strand
TGGGCGGTAAGTGTGTATGGGGAATATATTCAACAATGGACGTGGCACATTTATTTTCACATTGTATGACATTGAAAGTGTTTTTACCTAATTTAGAGTGAATATATACATAAATAATAACTATTTGTATATAAAAATTGAAAATGGGCGGTCAGTTTGTATGGGAATTTACCTAAAAATAGGCGTGGCACTACTTGACCTGTTCGTTGCCGAGAATAGCTTAAGTTTCAAATTTCAGCTAAGTCGTATCTTCAGTAGTCTCCGAGTAAATCGCGTTGAAACAAATAGACGGACAGACAGACGGATATGGCTTAATCGATTAATCTCATCGAGCTGATCAACAATATATATACTGTATGGGGTCACCGATGTCTTCTTTGATGCGTTACAAACTTTCCGACAAACTGAATATACCCGTTTAAACTATGTGTAACGAGTATAAAAAAAATTGAATGTAACAAGCAAAAGTTGCAACTAAAAAGTTGTTTAATTTGTTATTAAAATCTCAGCTTGTTTTGCTCTGCTTATTTTTTAGCGTTTTGTGTGTGTGTGTGTGTTTTTTTTTATATGTTAACAAATTAGTTTCAAATTTAAAGTTGAAGAATTTAAAATTGTTTACATAAACAATGCCAAAAAAAAAAAAAAAAAAGATGAACAAATTAAAAGGCAAACAAAAAGTGGCAACAATTGTTGCGGTTGCAAACGTGTAGAAAGGAAACCATTTCACAGCACAAAAATAGCACTTACACACGAAGCTAATGTGCGTGTATATTTGTGTGTGTGTTTATCTATCGCTGTACTACGATGTATGCATCTAATTTATTTTGTAGCACATTAAAACTTTTTGACGAATATTTTAATTTTCATAAATTTTCACTTACCAAATGCTATCACAATTGATGCGCTTCCAACGTGGCGTATGATGAAAAAATGATGACGAGTAGTTTGCTGTCGCTGTTCTTGTTGTTGTTGTTATTGTTGCAAAAGGATTTGCATGCTCGTAGCCACGCAATTCATAGCCAGCGCCCACAATTGGAAAAGTTTTATACGTAATTAAAAGTTCCATTATCGCTTGCAGGCAAACACTTTTGATTTGAAATTGTTCCTGCTGATCGACCATATGCTCATCATAGACCTTATTGATCAATAACAAAAAAGTCATAAAATATTCCTCAAATTGTTGACGCGTTGTAAAACCGAAAATTGATAAACTGTAAATAAGAAAAAGCGTAGAAATTAGAAATTAATTTTAAATTGCTTTTTTGATTTTTAGTTTTACTTTTATAATAAATAAAAATTTCAATCTTTCAAGCTGTTGGCAATCTGCATAATTTGCTGCCAGCTCATGTATAAAAGATCGTTCAATTTATTACGTGCGTGCGTGCGTGCGTGTATCTAAAGCTTGCAGTGTTTACTTTCATTTTGCAATTTTGTTAAAATCTATTCAAGTGCAAATTGTCAACAAATGCTCAAAAATTTAATTCAATTAGTTGAACAGCTAAATAATTCAAAAAACCGGAGAAGTAGAAGCAGATGAAGAAGCAGCAGAAGTCATTTTAGAGAAATGCACGTAAAGCTTGACTGACTGATGAAAATGCATCTTGATGTCCACAAAACTATCAATTGAGGTCGATTAAATGGCAATTTGATTTAGGTTTTCATTAGCATTGCTGTCAAAATTACGTCATCTCACTTAATGCTGCAAGTCATTTGAACTATGTACATAGTCGTATATACTACATATTGTGCAAACAAATATGTATATACTTGTAGTATATATGTACATACAATATATATAAAAGTTATTATAAATATTGCTAAATTAAATCAGTCTTTGAAAAATTAATAAATTATATGGCTTATACGAGTTTTGCTTGATAAATCGGCAGTCTACGTTTTTATATGTTTCTATTATTTATCATGCTGACCTCGTTTTTTGTAAAAATTTATCAAATACTGTTTGCTTGAAAAATCTTTATGATTACTTTTATATTATCCACTTGTATTATATTTGCTTGAACTATATCTTTATTTTAATTTGGAATATTGACTCCACACTAGCTATAGTAATTAATAAAATTCAATGAGAAACAAGGAAAAACTTTAGCAACTTTATCAGAACGCACAAGAAGCGAATATCTACCGCATTTTAGTAAATCAAAAGAAATATCGATAGTGGAAAACTTAACGTTTATATTCTTCAAGGACGAAATCAAACAGTGTGGCATAGAAAACTACAAACTATTTTGACATTAGGAAACAAGAACAAATACCCCTCACACGAATCTTTAAATAGTTTATGTGTGATCATCAGTGGCTCAGACAGAACTTCAAGATGGTATGGATGGGGATCCAGTTTTTATATACAATATTGGTAACAAATTTTAACAAAAATTTTCTTAAAAATATCAGAATATGAGGAGTAAGTTTGCATAGGGTACGTTATTGTGATCCGATCCGTATCGAATCGATGGGTGAATACATAGGAAGGTGCATAAATAATATCTACATTCAAAAAAATTCGAAATGGACGTAAATTTGTATGGGGACTAGACCTCACAGTGGGCGTGGCATTCTAAGTTTAACATACAAACTACTTCAAATTTCATGTCAATATCTTTTAAAGATTCTAAATCATACAACACAGAAGTATTCATACAAAAACTCAAAATTTTGTCGATGGTTTGTTTAGAGAGCACCCCTTAAAATGGAGCTAGAGACTCGTTTGTAAGTAATAACTTGACCACCCAGGAAAGTGTAAGTTCGAAAGATGATGGTTCTATCTTTTATAATCTCCGAAACAGTTCAGTTTCATACGGCAGACAGATATATGTACATAGGGACGGACAGACAAACATATCTATATCAACACTCCCTTCATGAATATTATAGGGTCTCCCTTCTGTCTGTTTCATACACATTTGCACAAACTTGATCCTTCGGGTACAGAGTATAAAAACATCTTTTGATTTGAAATGTATATAATTTATAAAGGGTGTTCCAGAATTAACGAAGGACTTGCTGTAAAGTGCTGGCAACTCTGAAAATTAACAATTTGAAAAGTTTAAATGAAGAAGAAATGAAGCGTTATACGATAGAACACGATATAATTTTGTTAGGGTTGCCAGCACTTTATTGAAAATCTTGCGATAGTTCTGAGACACCCTTTATCATATCTGATTTATTTTTTTAAACACCCATTTTTAATAATAAATTTCATGTAGAATTCAAAAATAAAACAATTTTTTTTTTTTTAGACGAAAGGGGTTTCAGAGGTTTTCTTGAGTTTCTGATGGTTTTAAAATTTATTTTTTGAAATGCCGATTTTATTGGTTCTGATCGTCATGATTATAACGGAAGATATTAGTGTCACAAAAATCATTTTTTTACATAGGGTGACTTTCAGAAAATACCACTTTATTCCAAATATTTTTGTTTCCTTATTTATTTACCATGCAAATCAATCGTGTAGAATAATAGAATTATGAAAGAAGATATTTTGCTTTTTTTTTTAAAGGTTCAAACAATTTTCATTGTTAACGACATCAAAAGCATTAAAAAAACAAGGAAAACGTTAAATTCGGTGGAATCGAAGCTGAAATACCCGTTACACAACACGTTTAATAGTTTATATGTTCACCAGGTGCTTAGATTAAATTTCACGATGAATTTGGTCAAATTTGTATGGAGGCTTTATGTTATATTTGCCCGATCCTTACCATATCGAAAGTGTTCACTTAGGTGGACATTGGAATTGATTTAACCAGGTTTAATTGAATTCGTTCAGAAATAGTAAATGTTTTCATATAAAAACTCGAAAATGGGCGGTAAGTTTGTATGGAGGCTATACATAAAAATGGGCGTGGCGCCTTATATTAGACATTGGATGACATAAAAAGTGTTCTTACCCTATTTGCATTAAATATATTCATAAATAATAAGTATTTTCATACAAAATATCGAAAAAAGTGGTAAGTTTGTATGGGGGCTATATCTAAAAATAGGCGTGGCAACATTTTTTTGATATTGGATGCCATTAGAAGTATTTTTACACTACATTGTACTAAAAACATTCATAAATAATAACTATTTTCATACAAAAAGTCGAAAAAGTGGTAATTTTGTATGGGGGCTATATCTGAAAATGGGCGTGGCACCTTGGTTCTGGTATACAAAGTAACTAGAAGCACAAAAGCTAAAGATTAAAATTTCAGGTCAATATCTTTAAAACTTTCCCAGTTACAGCCATCGCAACAGACAGACGGACAGACAGACGGACATGGCTAGATCGATTCGTCTCATCGAGCTGATCAATAATATATATTTTTTATGGGGTGTCCGAAGTCTCCTTCAATGCGTTGCAAACTTTTCGACAAATCTGAATATACCCGTTTACACTTTGTGTAACGGGTATAAAAAGTTAATACAAAACGCAGCGAGTGGTAAAAATCAAAGTTCAACCAAATAAAATCAAATTTCAACGTCAAAACAGTCTACTTTTACGTTCGCATTAGAAATTTGTGTGCTTTTCTAGAGTATATAACTTCATGACAAAGAAAACTTAAATGGTTTCAGCTAATAGTCGGGAGTACTGCTAAAACTTCAACATAATTAGCAACTTTATAGATATGCATCGATGAGTCCCTTTCATACACAATAACTAAAGACACAATATGTCAGCTTTGTTGTTCATAATTTGTTTATAGCATACGCCCCAATGTATTTTGCTTTTGCAACAGCCGCAACAAAGCCTTTCGTAGCGGCAGCAACATGCTGTATGCAACATACTTTATAAGTGCATGCAACCCCTGAGGCGCTTGTCTTCTGAGTCAGCCAAACTAAAATGCTTTCTGTTGCACGCGTCAAGTTTACATTGTCTCTGTTTGGACGACACCAGTGCCATTGCCATGTTGCTTATAGAGTTGCTAAGCTGTGTGTGATTTTACTTTATATTTTTTTTCATCGTTCACATCATCTTTACTACTGGCACAGCGGGATGTTATGTCTCATTTTGTTTACTTGATTATGGCCGAACCATGTATGATAATGTGATTTTGTCGTTTTCGCTTTTGAAAAAGGTTTTTTGCTATAAAGTTTTAATATTTCATTGACTTGACACTTAAATATAATGATACCCATACTAACAGCCATGCTCCCGTAATGGCAATTCCCAAATGTTTGCGAGTTACTTTTTAAATCGAAATTTTTCCATAAAACTACACATCGCTTGACGCTTTGGTTTTGTCTTTGCCAGGTTTAGGGATCATTGTAATGGTTGACTTCTGTCACATTGATGGGAAGTGTCCACATTTAAATATTGCACTAAAAAATTCAGAGATTTACTTTATATCGATGTTGGGAAGTTCCATGATCAATTTAGATGTTTTTAAATCATGACCTACAGCTTTTTGGGATTTTTTATTTTATTCAGTTTGTCTGAAAGTTTGTAAAGCATTAAAGGAGGCATCGGTGACCCTATAAAGTAAAATTATTCTTAATCAGCTCGACGAGACGAATTGATGTAGCCATGTCCATCTGTCCGTCCGTCTGTTTGTTTCTTCGCAGTTTATTTGGTCAGTTTAAAAGATATTAAGGGGTTATATACAGTTAGGATTTTCAAAAAATCGATATTTTTTTTTTGCATTTTCTAAATATATATATATATATATATATATATTTCTGAGTATACACACACAAAATTTCAAGTCGATCCGACGAATATTTTCGAAGTTATAGACTCATTAGTGAAGGCGCGCCGAGAGATCTCGCAGTGCTTTCAAAACTTTAAACGCGTTTTCTCGAAACGGTGTTTTCAAAGTCGGTGAGCAAGATTTCTCAGAAACGGCTGAACCGATCGGTCTGAAATATTTACACAAGCTTCTTAACTGTATTTTTTAGTAATTAATCGAAGGATTTCCCCATCCGATGAAAATTTCTTATTTTTTAAACAATTAAAGAGCCGAATTTTGGTCAAAAATCGAACCTTTTTTGCTTTGAGTAGCCGCCATTTTGTCAATAAATTTTTTATGCTAATTCCTTCGATTAATCACTAGATTACTTATTATATTAATGAAATTTATTTGGTTTTTACATTTTAGGTGATCCAGTCCAGAGATATCGTGCACACCGCAAGAGGCCTTTTTTGCGTACCTCTGTAAAATTGGCAATATCAACGTTCCCGATAATTATTTTTGGCAATAAAAAATATGTGAATATAGTTTAAGGTTGTCATAATATACCTGCCAAGTTTCAAATCAATAAACCAAATAGTTTGCTTAGAAAAATTCTTGAAAAATGCCTTTTTTCGGACCTCCTAACTGTATATAACCCCTTTAGCTGAAATTCAGAACTTAAGCTTTTCTCTCGAACGACTAAATCAAGTAAGAAGATGAAAGTGCCACGCCCATTTTTAGGTATAGCCCCATACAAACATATCGTTTTTTTAAATGTTTTTGTATGAAAATTGCTTTTATTTATGAATGTATTAACTCCAAATTGGGTACAAATACTTCTAATGTTTTCCAATGTCAGAACTAAGGTGCCACGCCCATTTTTAGGTGTAGCCCCCATACAAATTTACCGCCCGTTTTCGAATTTTTGTATAAAAATAGGTATTATTTATGAATGTATTCAATTAAAAATTGGATAAAAACAATTCTTATATCGTCCAATTCCAAAACCAAGATGCCACGCCCATTTTTATGTATAGCCCCCATACAAACTTAACGATTATTTCCGAACTTTTGTTTTGTTGTTTTTTTTTGTTTTGTTTTTCCGATTCGATTGCTTACGAACAGTCCAAGTCTAATTGTCAATTTTTCAGTAGATCAACTCGTCTTAAGGAGCTAATCATGCGTCTATAAGGTCTACGGTTACAGTATTTTTTATTTTATAAGATTCATTTCTATATTCCAAATAACTTAATACAACCTGATCAAATATATTATGCATGTCTGCAGAGCATAAAAATGAAAAAGAAAATAAAAATACAAAAACTGAACAACGAAATCAGAGCAACAATTGCCAAAATGTCACATAACTTCGAATGTGTGTGTGTGGTGTGTGAGTGTGTGTTGAAGTAATGCATTTGTGTATTAGACACCCAATTCTACGTACACGGATGACAATTCAGCAATTCTGTTGACAGAGTAATGATTACTATGACAAGAGAGAGAGTGCAAGCAACAACGACGCTGAAACTGACGCTGATGCTGACAACGATGATGCTATTCTGTATTCTCTTACTTTCACATTGAATCCATTGTAGCCTTTCGAAAGCTTGTTGATTTCCAGTTGCGGTTTAACTTGTTTCATCTCAATGTTGCATGCTGCATGTTCAACCATTGTGTCTAGTTGAAAATACATACAACGACAAATACTCAGGACAAACTGAAAGAAAACGAGCAATGATGACAAGCTGTAAGATGATGACATCGGTTGGCAGTGCGTTGATACATGCAACAGCAACATTGTCATTCTACATGCTGCTTTATGACGGCAAAGTGAGCATACGCTTACTGGTTTGGTTTGGTTTTGTTTGGGTATATATGTATAAACGCATACTACGTACAAGACAAATGTTTGCTACACATTGTGGTACCTTTGTATGTTTGCTGTGAGGCACTCTATGACACAGGCACGCTCTTGGCCTGAACGCAATGCAAGAACAAGAATGAATGTGTCATAATCCCAAATAAACTTAATCAAAATATAAATTTATATACTACGAAAATATTTTCGTACACGTTTGTAGAGCTACAATATGCATGCAACAAATCACAACACAGCACAATGAAAGTGTTGGTTTAACAGAAACAATGTTTGAGTATGTACTTGAGTCTACTTTATTCGCAAATAACTACTTACCGCTTTACAAATTTTCGTAGCACGTCGACATCGCTAAGACACTCTACCGGTATGGTGGGCAACTTGCCACACGCCGAGGCAGACAGCACAGCTGTGGCCGAACTATTCGAACGTTTCGATGATGGTGAATCGTAGGCTTGCTGTTCACGTTGCTGCTGCGTAATAATCTCCTGCGGCGTTACAGCATAAGCGAAAAATAAGTTTGTACGCAGCAGACAAATGCCAATGGAGGCGATTAATGGCTACAAATTACACAAGTGGAAAAAACGAATGGTAAGTACATAGATGAAAATTAAATAAATGCGAATAAAATTTATATGCAACGCAAATTGAAAGCGTGCGCAACATATACTTACCAATGGCACTTGAAGCGCAGCCAAATCACTGCCTGCAAATGGCTTTCGTTCCTCGGCAGACAGAGAGTTGCCAATGCCAGCACCAGAGCCCGTTGCCAAAATATCTGTCGAGTGTAACGCATCGATATCAATTTGCTTTTCAATCAATTTAGCTATGAAAATAGCTTTCGGCGCGTAAACTTGCAACAACTGTGCATTGAGTTGTGCTGTGGCATCTGCATTCACATTACCACCACCAGCACCACCGGCAGCACTTTGCAACGCCGCCAACTGTCGTTCAAGTTGCACTTGCAGCTGTAATGTCGATTTTACATTTGGCACTTTATGTCGCTTATAGAAAATTGTGTTTTGTAATGTGCCGCTTGCTGCCAGCCATAATACATGCAGCAACTGGTAGTGTAGCAGACAGTTGTTGTTGTTGTCTGTTGTCTGGTTGAACATTTGCCAGATATAGCGTTGCTTTAGCATCACATCAATACAACTGAGTAGCACAATAATGTCCTCGCCTTGACCATAACATTCGCCACTCAATAAGTCCTTGACACGCATACAGCAGTATTGCAAAAGCAGTGCAAACGTTTTATATGCTCGGGGCGCAGAAAATTGTCGCGCAAGAATTTATCAACAAATTTTGCATCGATGTAAATGAGCGCAGTTGTCTCGATTTGGCGCGTCCAAGCGAGCAGCGTACAAACAGCACGCGCTAGATGCAGCAACTCCTTCTCCACTTTCTCATCATCGACACGGAGGACAAATTGTTCGCCTTCCGTTTCCTGTTTGAATTCAATTGTTGCAGCAATACGTGCCATGAGTACCGCACACGCGGCGCGTGCTAATGGATTCGGTTGCATATAGTGTATATGTGGATTATGTTGTATACAGTTGTTACGAAACATTTGCAACATTCGTTCCATCGACGCGCCAATGGCATGACGTAGCAGACATGCCGTTTGTATACCACCAATTCCATTGAATATCTTATGCAGCTTATATTCCGATTGTATCTCGAGTAGTATGCGCATCAATTGCTGTGGCGCGTATTCAACTTCAGTACAACCGGCAACGCCTGCTCCGGCAGCAACAACATCGGATTGTGTGGCGAATTTAATTAACTGCAATGAAAATGTGTGAGTGTGTGTTTGTTGGGGCACACGTAGCACATTAGTACTGAAGTATAATAATAATAATAAGAATAGTAATAGTATGCTGCGTTACAAAACACAGTTGCACATGTAGCTGTCACAATATATACTCAAAAATGTGTATATACATTTCTATGTGTATATATTTATGCAAATTGCTACAAGTTCAAGAAATCGAGTACTATTGCTGCATATTTAAATTAAATTAGCTACGCGTAATGTATTCAAGCGCTTCTAATAATAACAAAAGAAAACTTACCTGTGCAAACAGCCAACTCTCATCAATTATTCGCGGCGGCTCCGGTAATGCTATAGATTCAATACTCGAAGCATTCACAGACAAGTCATTCAAACTGCAAAAGAATAGGAAAAAAATATGAGTACCAACGTTAAACAAATGCCATAGTTAAACTACGAATTTGTACAACAATCAATTTAATTGGCCGTAAAAAAAAAAAAAAAAAAATATTTATAAAATTTCTACAACCACTTACAGCGTCATTTCCAATGATTCAGGTTCACTAGAATTGCTGCTTTCAGAAGCAGTGAGTGCTTCATAAATTGCTTGCCGCTGTTTTGCATTACTCTGGGCGATTAAACGACGCGCCAAGCGTTTCAGCTGTATTTGCAGTGCACGTTGACCATTATGCAGCCGATGTAGATTGTTTAGTAATTGCAGAGATTTCCAGAATACCACAATACAATCGCTATCCATATTTTCCGAGCTTGTCAACGTAGAACGTTGCTGCCAGCTACCACAAATATACGCAAGTAAACGTAGCAGTGTGCGTATGGAGTGCTATAATGAATAAATAAAAGAATCAAAGAATTGTTAAGAAGAAAAAAAAAACAAAAAAAAAAAAAAGAAGAGAAATTTTCAACATTTCGCCGGCATACACTTCATGTACTAACCTTATTCAATAGTTGCGCATGACGTAACAGCGCTGCCAGCAGTAATGAGCAGCACTCAGCGTTCGTTGTGCACAATTTACAAAGGAATCCAAAGTGGTCGGCAATTAGAAAATTCAGGTATTTGCCATCATCGAATAATTGACGCACTTGTTGCGGCCGCCATTCATGCGCCAAAGACTGAAATTGAAAAATAAAAGATATTAGTTTATCTACAACGTCTACATCTGTTTTTTTTTTTTAGTAGAGACACTGGTATGTTAAGGTAGCAGCCGGTACAAATTACGCCTAAAAGCATCCTTTAGTTCTTATGATTACCATTGAGCTTTTAGCATTTTGAATTGCCGAAGTGAAGAGAACTTCGAGTGCAGTTTTTTGTGCGCGCTTAATTAAAATAGTTTTTCACTGCGCGTTGACACGAACTGACTTGACATTGTGTGGTAAAAAGCGTTGCACCAAACAGACGAGACGAGAACAGAACAGAACAGCATAGAAGAGTACGATAATATAAAGCGAAAGGCAGGCAGCGAGATTGTTGAGTACGTTCTTGAAACTTAGCAATGATTTATGAAGTGATTTTCTAGCAGTTCAAGAGAAAAATTACCGCGAAAATTTTTATAATATGCAGAAAAATTTAGGAAATTTTTATGTCATAGCTTAAGTAGTGCAATGTAAGACTTTAGTAGCAATTAAAACATATGCAGTTTTATTCTTAAATTCAAGTTTAATGAAAATATCGACAAAAACAAAAGTTTGGTTCTTGAATCAATAAATCAATAAAATTAAATTTAAACAAGAAAAAACGTTAACTTCGGTGGAACCGAAGCTTAAATACCCGTCACACACTAATCTTTGAATAGTTTATGTAGGTCATCAGTGGCTTAAATACATTTCTAAATATATATTCGAAAATAATTAATTTTCCATACATTTGTTCGAAAATAATCGATAAGTTTGTATGAGGACTATGGCGTGGCACCTTGGTTTTGTTATTGGATGTCATTAGAAGTGTTTTTACCCAAAATTGAGTGAATATTCTCATAAATAATATCTATTTTTATACAAAAATTCGAAAATGGGCGGTAATTTTGTATTGGGGCTATAGCTAAAAATGGGCGTGGCAGCCTTGATTTAACATTAGATGACATTAGAAGTATTTTCACCCAACTTGGAGTGACTACATTCATAAATAATAGCTATTTTCATACAAAAATCCGAAAAAACGGTAAGTTTGTATGGGGGCTATACCTTAAAATGGGCGTGGCACTATGACACTTTTAACACTTGAACAGCTTAGGACTGAGAAAAGCTTAAGTTCCGAGTTTCAGGTCAATATCTTTAAAACTGAGCGAATGAAACGCATACATACAGACGGACAGACAGACAGACGGACATGGCTAGATCGACTCGTCTCGTCGAGCTGATCAAGAATATATATACTTTATAGGGTCTAAGATGTCTCCTTTAATGCGTTACAAACTTTCTGACAAAATGATAATACCCTCCACACTGTGTGTGACGGGTATAAAAAAAAAATAAATAAATAAAAATATAAGAAAGAACGCTGAAGTCGACTATGCTCGATCTTTATGTACCTTAAGTAAAATCTTATCTTAGTACAATACTTTATTGTATTAAATTTTTTTTACAAAAACTCAAGAATATGTGATTAATTTATATGTGGGCCTACAATTGTTTTGGTCCTATCCATATTTGGAAGTTTCATTGTGACTATAAAAGGCATAATTTTTATTAAATTTGAAGAACCTAGAGTAAGAAACAAAGAAGTTTTTATGTAAAAACCTAAAATTTTGGATTAGATTTGTAAGGGGTTATTCTTCCAAATGGACCTGGGGAAAAACAGTTAGTTAGTGATCGCTTGACGGCTCTGGAGCGTCTAAGTTTCAAATATGACAGCCCTATCTTTTATTGTCTCCGAGATAATCTCTGTCATTCGGCAGACAACAGTACAGACAGACGGACGGACATAGCTTTTACTCTTTGGGTACAGGGTATAAAAAATATTAACCTAAATATACACATAGATAGGATCTGAAATATCATTTAATTATATGTATGGTGGAATAGGTCTCAGTTTTTTCAAGTCTGTTTAAAAAATAAGTTTCGATTTCAATTTACAGAGATAATGTCATATAAGTAAAAACCCTAAGTCCAAATTTTGGGAGTGTTTTTTTTTAATTCCAAACATTCACTTTAGTTTTACTCGGGAAATCTGCAACCCCTAACAATAACCCTTCCTTTTTTTTTTTTTTTTTTGGTAATTAAATTGACAAGAAAATTTGTCTTTTTATTATTTCGGGAAAACAATCAGGTAGAATTTAAAATTTTGCATTATTGAAAGCTTGAAATCTATACCGAGCTAGGACAGCTTGAAGCTTAGTGTGTGTAATCTTCACATGTTTCAAACCCTGAAGTTTTTGACAACAAAATATGCTAATGCCTTTCAGAAAATTAAAATTTTCCATGATTTAGATGACAACATCTCAGGCCATTAAATTATTAATTAGTTAGCTACCGTTAAGGGTTTACTGCATTAAATTAAATAAAACATTTTAATTTATTTAACTATTTAGATTATTTTCTGCAATTACAAATCTTTTTTTTTTTTTTTTTGCTAAACTATTTCGAATTATAAACAACAGAGCAACAGAACGAGTAAATACATAGCAACCAACCTTTACTTAAGTTACAAGAGGCAACTCCCACTGCAAATTGTATGCACATAGTCAGCTACTTTTCCAAACTGCTGCAACTGTAATTTTAACTCAACTAGTACTACTACTAGTACTGCTACTCTATGAACTATAGCACATATATTGCACTGTATGCGGTGAACCGCAAAAGCGCCACAAAATTACGAGAACCGACAAAAACAAATTTAAATCAGTGTGCCTCATTCAAACCATTTTAACTGCTACTGCTGCGCCCCTTAAACTGCGTCAACAAAAATTTTCCCAACATAAAATAAAATAATCTAAAGAAAACGAGGGAGCCGAAAATGAGAGCAAAGGAAAAAAATCAAATTAAACTAATGTATGGCACTTACATTACTGTTGCTGCTACTGCTACGGCAAACTTCACGCAGCAACGCACGCTGCACAGGCCACTTGAGTCCAGACGCCTGTGAAAGAAGCACTAACGGATCAAGCAAACGCATACCCAGTAAGAGCCTAAAGAGCGTCAACAGCATGCGGTCGAGTACGAAGCCTACACTATCATCATAACCCGCAGCAGCAATGGGCAATGGTGGTATATTATTTTTGCGGATTCACCAGCACTATGACCACCACCGCTCATCAAAAGTAAACTGTAGTATTTACAGAGAAATTCAGATTCGGTCAAAACCAAACGAAAAACTGATTGCAATGCATCCTTATGACGTGAGCGGCAACAAACGTTATGCAATGCGCCAACGAAGCGTACAACTAGACCACAATACGACGACCATGTGCAGGTCCTTGCGCTGTGTTGACTGCCGTCGCTCTTGAATTCATCGTTTCCGCTGCCGTTGTCGTTGCTGGGCTGTTACCGTTGCTGTTACCTAGCAGTTCTGACAGACAAACGACAAGCTTCATAAAAACTTTTGCAAAATAGTTAATTTCGGCTTATGGCGCTGTGGCCGCTTCATCGTCGACGTTGACGACGATGACGCTGATGCCTCCAGCTGCCGCGGTTACTGCAGCGGCAGCCGTTGAAGATGCCGATGGTCCTCCAGAAATGTAACCAGTGTAATGAGGATGATGCAACGCCTGTTGCTTATGTTGCTCATGTACTGCTTCTGCTAAGCACTCCAGAGTTGTCTTTCGGCCGCTGGATTATTTTTCAAATAAAGTTTTATGTGATTTACTAAATAAATTTCCTCGGTTTTAAGGAGAGATTGAGATTTGCCAGGATAATCGTTGCATACGATAAATTACTAAAGTTACGAACATCCTTTTGTAGGAGTTGTGGTGGTGGTATTGAGCAGTTGAGGACAACGACAAAATGAAGACGACGACGACGCCATTGATGTTATTTGTTGTTGTTGTTGTTGTTGTTGTTCCAAGTTGCAGTCATGAAAGAGAAGAAAACAAACACTTATTAGAACGAAAGTTGCCAAAGCATATAGGATACATATTTTTGCCGTTGACTGCACCCAAGCATTAGAGTGCAACAAAGTGTGAAACTTGCATAAATTTGTGTGACAAAGTTGAGTACGGAACATATTTTCCGGCAGTAATCGGAAAAGATACTTTTGCCAACAGGCAACTTCACTCAACTACGAGACGATAGCATAAGTAAAAGCGATTTTTACTAAAAAGTTATAGCATTTCTTTTAATTTAATTTTTGTGCTGCTCGGAAAATTTAAATAAATATATCATATCACTGTCTGTTTGCTACTACGCTTAATAGTGTTGTTGTTTATGTTTTTTTAACTGATATTATATTTAACTTTGCATTGCAGCATTTTCAATTTCAATTAAAGAAAATATATTGCCGCAATTAACAGCAACAAATAAAGCAGCAGCGGCGTTGGCTGCTGCTGCTACTTGCTCTGCGTAAGCCACTGAGTCATTTTCAAAAATTAAATAAACCTTAATTAGGTAGTTAAAGTTTTTAAGCCGCGCACATAATTACAAGTTAAATGAAGTTGAATAGAGGCATCAAGCGAAGTAAACAACAACAACCACAAGGTAAACTGGGCTGACACAAATACGAAAAAAGGCTGAAAAAACAAACAAACTTTAGCAAGCAGTCAGTCAACTGTCCGTCTGTCTGTCTGTCTTACGGTCTGTTCGTCTACGTACATCAATCCGTCTGAAGTGAGTGTATGTTATACATCATGCAGGTAAAGAAAAACACGGCGTATACTTAATGCAGTCCATTGCAGAAAACGCTATGTATACACACAAATAGGATATAAATACATGAATGTGTATGCATGTGTTTGAGCAATGGGGAGTCGGTTGTCGTTGTTGTCGTTGCTGCTGTTACTGCTGCTGCTTCTGTTATTACTGCGTGTTTTTGTTGTGTTGTTTCGGGTTCAGCGTTAACATGAGTAGCTTAAATACGCATTAATAGTTGAAATGTGCGGCGGCGTTAAAGCGTTGGTATATTAAAAATGTCACGTATACGACATGTTGCACACAATGTAGGAAACCATAGGGAAAAAAATATAAAATAAATCCTTTACTTAATAATAAGATACAACCGAAGCAACAATACGCTACCAATAACATTTAAATTAATTGAAAGTTCGAAAATCGAATTCTGATTTAAATTTATGATTTGAACAATGATTTTAAAAAAAGGTTAAGTTTTTCAGCTATCAATGGGTCTAGTTCCGAAAGATTGTAATGGTGATTTGGTTTAATACAGAATAGCGTTCAGAGACAAATCCAATGTAAATCAAATGCGTTTCTCAAATGTTTGTATCTTTTCGGAATCTATTTTACGATATTTATTTAAAATTAAATTAAAAATTAATCAAAATACAGATTATCTGAATTTTAAATTTAAATAAATTTCATCTTTTGTAATTTTTGAACCATTTTCACTAACTCAAGAGCATTCAATTGACAAAATGTAAACGCTCTTATTTTTACAAGATATGTAGAGTGTATTAAAATCGTTGAGCTATCAATAGCTGCGCATTGTTTTACATATGGATGATGCTTACATTTATTTATATTAAAACCAATATATATAAAATAAATAAAACAATAGAAACGTTTTACGCTATTGTTAAAAACAAATATGTATAACACAATGAGTATAGAACAATATTAATACTTCAGTAAAAAAATTTGATTTTCATAATTTTGTTAATTTAAAAAAAGTTTACATAGTAGCTTACACATTTACTGCTCTTTTTATAAGTAGCATCGCTAGCAAAATAAAACTTATTACGAAAAAAATTTAATTTAAATATATCGAGCCCTTTCCCTGGTGAATAAAACGTAAGCGTCACTTTTTCGAAATTGTCTTTGACCTATAAAAGTTCTTTATTGATAAGTCTTAGTTCAATTAATAAGAAAAATAAGGCATGTCAACCCAAAATTCAAAACTTTTTAACGCTTCCTCTCAGTCAATTTATTTAATATAGATTTTAAATTATTGTCTAAATAGCATGTACCCGCGGCTATGCTTGGGTGCTTCTTTTGCTCTTCATTTTGAGGCTAAATATAAATTGTTTAAAAAATTATCTAAACACGAGAAATGCGCCCAGTTTCAAGTCTCTACGTCTATGCAATCCAAAGATATTTCTTTTTTTTTTCCAAGGCTCCCATTAGGCCTCGGGTCAAATTTTCGAAAATCCCGTCTAAGTGCTCACCAGTAATAAAAAAAAAATTGTTCAAAATCTATATTGGTTCCACATATGTCCCAGGTCCAAATTTCGGAAACTTTGAACACCTTGAACGCCAAAAATAGTTTTTAACCATCTTTCAAATGAGCCCAGTTTCAAGTCTCTACGTCTATTCATTTAAAAGATATGGTTTTTCCGATTTCAAGGCCCCCATTTGGCTCAGGGTCAAATTTTTCCTAAAATTCCGTCTTGTTGCTCTACCTGAATTTAAAAACCCAAAAATAAATAAATTTTTTAACGTCTTTTGATTCAAATATTTGGCTTTTCTAGTTTCAAGGCTCCCATTAGACCCCGGATCAAAATTTTCCGAAATAACATAGCCTATGTCACTAGGGAATAGTCTATCTTGCCAACGGTGAAGAATTTTTTTAAATCGGTCCAGTAGTTTTGGAAGCCTATTCATTTCAAACAAACAACATTTCCTCTTTATAATATTAGTATAGATAAATTATTAACCCATAGTGAAACTCATATCAAAAATTTTTTTTCTCTGCATGGACATTTGAAGTGTTTTCCACCATATGTGTGTTCGTCATTGAGTTCGCTACAACGAATATAAAACATCTATTAGCATTAGTCTGAGGACATAGGCCGACAAAATAACTTTTTTATTCAAGCATCATAATAGGCTTATCTTATAGGGATTTTTTATCGCTGAATGCGAATCTGGCCTTTAACATGTTCCATCACGTCGAGGCTTTGAGAAAATATTGATTTAAAAACTCAAAAAGCCTACTCTGATACTTGAATAATTTTCGGTGTCGATCTGTAATAATTAACCCGTTCTCTGTCTTTAGAATAATTTTCTTTAATATTTGAGAAATGAAAAATTTAGAATAACAGTCAAGCTCCCATTTACAAATTAGTGATTTACTTTTCAAATAAATTTTTATAATTTTATAATTCTTAAACAGTTAATACATAACAGACATGTAGATGCTGTGTAAACGGATGAGACGTTATCAATAGACATGAAAATGAACTTTAAATAATGTACCACACGAACCAGTTGTGACCTTTCAACACAAACTAATCAAAATCATCCGATCATGCAGAAACTTCTAAATTGATATGCTTAAACTGTTTGAGAATTATAAGAATTTATTTAAAAAGTAAACCACTATTTTCGAAAATGTGAGAGTCTGACTGTTAGTGTTCTATTTTAACATTTTCATACATATGTAGAGAACAATTTCAAGACTGAACAGCACAGATATAAGTGTTTGTAAATAAAGCTGATGCTACTGAAATCGAAGTGTCACGCCCATATTTTGACATAGCTTCATACTAAATTAGTGCCTATTTACGAAATTTTGTATGAATTTTCTTATTAAATTTCCGTTTGGTCCTAAGTAGTTTGTATGTCAGAACCAAAGGTGACATCACAAATTACTTTTAGATATAGCTCCACACAAATCTATCTGCCCATTTTTAAGTGAGAATAGTTATTCACTTCAAATTAGGTAAAATAACTTATAGTGTCACCCTATGCATACACTACTATAACATACAGTCCTCACAAACTCTATTATTTAATTTAAAAATAAATAATAATAATTTTTATACAAATTTGATACATTTGCTTCTTATATGAACTCAACATGGTGTCTACAATTGGATTGTATCGAATTTTTTTGAACCCTTTATCACCTCTTTTTTACGAAATACTAACTACGCCACTGATGAACATATGTGGTATAAGCCATTTAAATTTTCGTGTGGCTGGTATTTGTGCTTTGGCTCTCTCGAAGTTAATGTTTAAACTTGTTTTTTTGTTTTTGTATTTTAACTAAGCTGCCAATGTTTCGATTTATTTTCAGAAATTCAAAATTTAACAAGTTGCCAGCAGCAAACAGCTTAGTGGCCTCAAAAACAAAACGAAAAAAAAACAAATTCTAAAACAAAAACAACTTCATCAGTAAAATAATCAACATTAAGATAACAGAAACAAAAAAAACATTTACAATAAATACAATATTTGTTTGTTGTATATAAAAGGGATATTTAATGCCAATGAGGATCGAATTTAAATTTGTTGCCACTTCTACTATTACTTCAGTGATAGACAGACAGACAGACGGACAAATTGGCAGTCAGTTGGAAAGATAGATAGAACGACAGATATACAGGACGGACGGACAGACAAACACACAAAATTCTGACAGTTTGTTTCCTGTTTTGTTTCGTCTATTATGTATATTTACTATTAGGAATATTATTAGGCATACATACTGTATATGTTGCATAAATTGTGGTATTATTTCACTTATGCTATACAACAGCTTTGAATATTGATTTCTGTTCTGTTTGGCGCTTTGTCTGCGGTTTGTCTTTCTCCCCACTTACAACTTTGTCATTCTGTGTCTGTGTCTGTTTCTGTCCAAACTTTGTCTATTCGATATTTCTCTGTTTTTTCATACTAAAATAAATAATTCAAAGAATTTCATGTTAGTGGCGTATTTAAGCTTTCGGTATTAAGGCATATTTATGTGTAGAATATATTTCTAAGAATTGAATTAATTTAAAGTATTTGCATACAACATTAAATGATTCAACTTCAGAGCTTTATTGTTTTTCGATAAACAAATGTGTTAATTAATTGCTAAACAAATCTCTCTCTGTCTGTTTTTATTTAATTGAAAATAAATAGAATAAAGAAGATATCGATTGATTACTTTATAAATATTGTTATTGCTTTCTTTTGCTTTCGTTGTTATTATTAATTTAAATTCAATTCAATTATGAATTTTATAAATTGAATTTTAAACAATTTGAATAAGAACAATTTGCATTTGTACAATAGCTATGCAAAGTATTATTATTATTATTTCGAATTCTACATTTAAATACGCACCTTTTCGATAAGCAATTGCAGCAGTAGCAGAAAATTCTTGCATATCGGCCAGCACATATTTGCCATTGTTGCGAAAGAATGCTTCGAGCTGCATATAGCCATGCCAGCTATCAATATGCAAATGTCCAGCGCGCATAGCACGACAGACAAGCGCATAGATGGTGTGAGGCTCCTGCGTTGTTTGATAAACTGTTTGCGCGCTGACAACATTCGTCGATGTCGCCGTTGTGGCTAAGTTTTGCGCTGCGTTTAACTGTTCCACACTACGCTCGTAGAGCAGCAGCAGTCCAAGCAATTGTTGCGCTGTCGTAGCTTCTATAAATTTTTCTAGCATACCAAGTACCACCTTTTGCGTATCCAATTCACGTTGTTGTGCAATAAATGCCTCAGCAGCGGCAGCTGCTGCGGTTGCCTCCTCCAAATTGAAATTGTTGTAGCATTTTGAGCTGACGTTTGTTGCTCAGCCGTTGTTATTGTTGTTGTTATTGCTTGTTGCATTATCATCCATTACAATAGGCGCCATAAAGAACAATTCATAGCTTAGAACTTTCAATGCCAACAATGCTGACATCACGTATGCAACCATTTCCAGCAGATTATTCGTTATGCTGATAATCTTTGGTATTGTAATTAGAGTTCGATCGCTTTTGTGTGTCAGCTGTATGAGAAACTTCAACATTGGTGGTATGATGATGTGGTATTTCTGTTTTTGGAAGAAACAAAAAAATTAAAAAATTAAATCTAAAATTTTATATAAAACTTTTAAAATCGTAAAGCCACAAACGACAACACCGGCACACATGTAAATATTATTTTGATTTTTTTTTTTTTATATATTTCTAGTCAGGGAATAGCTCATTGAGACATCGTTTGATACTATTTAAATGCGCTACAGTGGGTAATAAAATTATAGAGTACATTTTTTTTTAATATTGAAACACCGTTAAAAATTAATGGATTTGACGGAGCAGAAAAGAATTTCAATATTTGCGAAACATTCCGAAACATTTATGCTGCACTCAATCATTAGCCTTCCTAAAATAATTTATAAAAATATAAAGCTTGAAGTAAAAGAATTATCTGATTTGAACCAGTGGAATAAATTCCTTGTAGATTTAGATGTGTGACTGCAATACTGTGGTGATCCCACACGAATTCTAACCTTTCTCTAGATTATTACATGGTACTAGCAGATATCCGAAGCGTGAGGGCACACGTTGTACGCGGGTGTTTCGGCTGCTTTTTTATACCCGCCACACATAGTGTGAAGGGTATATTCATTTTGTCTGAAAGTTTGTAACGCATCGAAGGAGACGTCGTAGACCCCATAAAGTATATATATTCTGATCAGTCGATGAGACGAATCGATTCGGCCATGTCCATCTGTCCGTCTGTCTGTCTGTATATTTCAAGCATCTTTTCTGCTTAGAAGATATAAAGATATTAAGCTGAAATTTGGAACTTGCTTTCAGGGCAAATGATCACAAGTGAGTTCGAGAATTAGAGTGCCACGCCCATTTTTAGGTATAGCCCCATACAACCCTACCGTTTTTTTCGATTTTTGTATAAAAATACTAATTATTTATGAATGTATTCGCTCCCACTGGGTAAAAACATTTCTTTGTCATCCAGTGTTAAAACCAAGATGCCACGCCCCTTTTTTAGGCATAGCCCCATACAAACTTTCCGTTTTTTCCGATTTTTCCGATTTTTCCGGATTTTTTTATAAAAATACTAATTATTTATGCATATATTCACTCCAATTTGGCTAAAAACATTCTTATGTCATCCAATGTCTAATCAGATGTGCTACACGCCTATTTTTTTTGTTATAGTCCCCGAACAAACTTCTTCCGCCCACTTTCGAATTTTTGTATGAAAATTTTTATTATTTATTCATGTATTTACTCCATATTGGGTAAAAACTCATCCAATATCATGGTACTACGCCCATTTGGCAGATGTTTGGTATAGTACCTACCGCCCATTTCAGATATTTTTAGAAATATGTTGATATATGTACATATCTGTATTTTTAGATCAAAATTTTAAATTAATATTGTGTGTAAACTTGGGTGACCACTGATGATTAACATACACATAAACTCTTTAAAGAATCGTGTGACGGGTATTTAAGCTTCGGTTCTACCGAAGTTAACGTTTTTTCTTGTTTGATATCATTTTTACTTATTTGCTTTTTTTTTTTGTTTGCAGCGCAACCAAAATGGGCTTGGAGCTAAATTTAATAACATTCTAAAATACCTTCACTTTTTTATGTTACCCAAAATGTATTAAAAATCAAAAAAGAAATTTTGTGCATGGAAAAAATTAGAAAATCGACTTCGGAAATTAGCCGAATATGCATTAGGCATTGTTTAGTGGAATTTCAATTTACTTGCATTGTTTTTTTTTTAAATGTTATCGCTTTGGGTCAACGGTTGGACGGTTTCAAGGTAACAGACATAGAAAAATGTTTACTATATATAAGATAGATATATACGCATTCCATTCCTGATTTGGAGTTCCTTGGTTAAATTTTCATAAGAAACCCTTAAATATCATAGCTATTTCAACGCAGGATCAGGAATATAATATACTTTATGGTGTTTCTCCAGTCCCTTTCTTCCTTGTACAAACTAAAAAAGACATTTTTACGGGGTAAAAAAATATGTAATAAAGCTTGATAACTTTCACACATATTGAACCCACAGAGCAATTTCTAAAAATTCCAGGGTGTGCGAGATCGAAAAGAATAACAATACAATTTTTTATTAATAAAATCTTGTTGTCTTATAGTTTTTAAGCACACTGTATTGTTTCATACTGCTAGAGTGCTCGCGTTATTTTAGCATAAATGAAATTTTATTTATTTCGTAGCATCCTCAGCCGCTGTTGTGGCAACAGCAACGGTTTTGCGCTACCGATTTATGAATTGTAATTTTGAAAATTAAATGGGAAAACATAAATTCTACAAAGTCTAACTTCAGACGGACATAGAGCAAACAAACACGAATAAAAGGGATACACCACTCTAGCAGCAGACAGAAAAATAACTGAAAGAGTTGTCTGCATTTTATGAAAGACAGGCAGCCAGGCAGCCAGGCAGCACTTTCAAAGAATGCAAGCACATTCATTCATTTCATTTCCACTAGTTATCATATACATATGTATATGGTATGTTCATGATGTGCTATCGTTTCCGTTTCCCTAGCATCCGGATCATTCTGCATTGCAAATTAAATAACGTATAACAACTACGAAAATAAAACAACACTAGCTGCTCTTCACTCACCTGGCTATACCGCTTTCAATTAAAACTAAATTGTTTAGAATTTGATCAAATATTACATTTTTTGAGTCGAGTATGCTGTATGTGACGTTAAGCTCTAGCAATTGTGATAACAGTTCCAAATGGGAGCCTGAACGCGAGCATTGGATTTCATAAAAAGCTGCAAAAAAAAAAATAATAACATAAAACATAAAATAAATAAACAAAATAAAGTGAGAATATTTTTATTAAAATATTTGCCGTAGCAAAATAGTAAATAAAATTTTTGAATCAATTGCAATATGCAATAGATTCGTAAATAGAGAAGTTTTATGTGCTAGAGACGGAAAAAAGAATATTTTCAAATTTGAGTTACCGAAACAGAAAATTGTCTAAAATAAATAATAAATTGTTATTTTTCGTTAGCATGAGAGGGGTGTCAATTAAGACTTGCAATGCATATTGCTTATTTCAAAAATAACTGTTACTAAATAACAGTTACTTTTGAACAGGGGAAATGTAAAAATTTATATCAATTTTTTGTGCATCTCTAATTTTTGTACAGAGTTTAGATTGAAACGATAGACATGCAATGATTTTTTAATCAAACAAATTGTTGTACATGAAAATTAATTTAATGTTAAGTAAACGTAAAATACATATACACTACACTACTTCAGGGAGTACTCACACGTCAAACAGTAGATGACTAGCGGCTCGAATAGCTTTATATGCTTAGCGCACTCATTCGCCAGCGGCGTGCCATGTATGGAATTTTTAAACCTTGTACAATACTTCACCATACAGCAAACTGTAGTTCAGTGCTAAACAGAGTTAATTGGTCCATTAAACTGCTGCATTACATTTGTTACAATTAGTTTGCTTTGACTTGACGTCGACATTGAGTCTGTGCCGTGTTCCGTTGCTGTTGTCATTGCCGGGGTCACCAATGTTGCTGCTTTTGTTGCAATTGAATTTATTACCCAACCCCTGTCGCTGCTGACGCCTTTGTTGTATTGCATT
>JAEIFJ010002117.1:0-46062 GCA_018903435.1 Leucophenga varia | reverse complement strand
AATACCACAGAACACCAAGGAACACCACAGAACACCGCAGTACACCACAGAACACAGCAGTACACCACAGAACACAGCAGTACACCACAGAACACCACAGAAAACCACAGAGTACCACAGAGCACCATAGAACATCACAGAACATCACAGAACACCACAGAACATGACAGAACTACACAGAACATCACAGAACATCACAGAACATCACAGAACACCACTGAACACCACAGAACATCACAGAACATGACAGAACTACACAGAACATCACAGAACATCACAGAACACCACAGAACACCACAGAACACCACAGAACACCACAGAACACCACAGATCACCACAAAAGCACCTCAGAACAGCACAGAACTGCACAGAACATCACAGAACACCTCCACCGATTTTGACTGGAATATTTTTGAGTAGAAAAGTTAGAATTAAAAAAATAATCACTTTTTTCTTTGAAGATTTTTAACAAGGTCTAACGAATACCCAACGTGTGCTACTACGTTGTAGGGGCGTTTCGGCTGCTCTTTCGGCTCTTTTCAGTACTTTCCATGGAATTTTTTTTTTTTTTACAGCGCAACACCAAAATATGTTGGGGCTAGTATGAAAACCTACTAAATAATACCTGTTTTTTTAATACAGCAAGACCAAAAAAAAATAAAAAACATTTACAAACATTAGAAAATAGACCTCATAAATAAACCGAATACATTGTTTTAGTAGTATTTTAATTTACTTGCCTTGTTGCCTTTCAAATGAAACCAATTTGGGACTCATCGGTTGGATGGTTTCAACATTCATAACGGACATAGAATCATTTTTGCTATTTTATACATGTATATCACGTACAAAGGCCCCCAATCGAGATTTTTAGTGTTAGCAAAACGACTTTCTTATGCTAATTGTGTGGGGAATATGGAGTTTTCCCCCTCAGCCAACTTAATAAGATTTAACTGATCAAATGCAATAATTTTTTCTTAAGTCTTTAGAACAACATTTAACAATAAATTGTTATAATTTAACTAAAATTTATTGCAACACTTAAAGTAAGAATTTTAATAGTAAAAAAAAAAAATAAAAATAGCAAAAGGTAGTTAAAATATTTTAAACCAAACCAAAGCAATCCAAAGAAAAGCTGCACAATCAAAGCCAACATGCAGCTACGTAGTAACTGCAAAAATAGGTCAAAAGAAGACAAAAAAAAAACATTTTTGCTAAAATTACAAAATATTTACAACACAAAAAAAAAAAAAATATAATAAAAGTAAAACATAATAATAAGTTGTGCACATTCTGTTATTATTTTTAAACATAAAAACAAACTGAAAAGTAAAGATACAAGTTTGCACGAGTCAAAAGTGGTTGCGGTAACTTCAGATACTTTTTTTTTTTGGATGCGGACATCTAAAGCAACAATAGCGGCATGCAATGCATGAAAAAAAAAAAAAATAAAAAAGACAAAAAACAAGTTTTTCCTTTAACAATTCATACATTCTAAGTTGATCTAAATCGATGGTGGCGCTTGAGTATTTCTTTGCCTTTCAAATATTTTTTTTTCATTGACTCGAAGATTGGCAAAATCATTAAAAAAAAATTTAATTCAATTGCTTGTCATTGGCAAAAGCGACAACTAAAACAAATTTTCACCGCCTATTATTGATGTGCAAGCGAACAGATAGACGGACGAACAGACAGACGGACAGGCAGATAGTCAGTCAAGTTTTAAGACTCTCAATTCAATGCAAGGCTTCTCAGCAGCAGCTTCAATGCCGCGCCTTAAGTGCTTCCGTTGCATGTTTCGATTGCAATGAATCAATTCGATTCATATCCAACGAATTCAGTGAGTGACTATTGAACGACAACACTTCTTCAACAACAACAACAAAAGTTGTCATGAAAAATTGTTTACTTTTTTTTAAATTTTTTGTGTTAAACAAGTTGTTTTGGCTTGTTGGGTAAAAGCAACTGACTGACTTTCCTTTTAGATGCAAAATGTAGCAGGAAATTTTATTTGCGTATAAATAAAAATGGACAGAAAATTACATATTTTTAATTTAAAAATTTATTACAAGTTTTTGAACATCAAAAGCGGTGCTTAAAAACATAAAAAAAGAGCGCAATGACAGCTGTCAAAAGAGCACAGCATACAAGTGACATCATTGACTCATTTTAAACTAGCAGTCCCTCTCTCTCTCTCGGACTGTAACAAATTATTTACAGCCAACAGTAAATAAGCACAAAAGCAGCAAAAGAGAGAATGTATTTTGTGCGCTTATTTAAAAATCGCTTATAATTCACAACTAGTTTTAACATAACTTTTACAAGTTTTTGCAATGGCTTAACGCGAATTCTTAAAAGAATTAAGCACAACACAACTTTTTAGCATAAAATCTTATTTAGTCAAGTTTTATGTTGTTTCAATTTTTTAATTTTATGTTACCGACAAAGTCACGACAGAGTTCATGTTAGCACGCTTTTTAGCTTGTGCTTTTGTCTCAATAATTGTTGCTGTCACATTTTTTTTTTTTTGTTGTTGTTGTTTGTACTTCAAATTAAATAAATCTTTGCTGACTGACATAGTTTTGAAAAAGTTATATGAATTGCAACTTGGTACGTATGAACTTAACCCTTTAAACAATGCTGTTGTATAACTGCAACATGTCATTTAAATGCAAACTAAATTATGTAAAAAGAATTGCAAAATAGTAAATATTTAATTTTTCTATAAAATAATAAGGATTTAGATGCCAAGTTGGCAACACTCTGAAATAATTTTTGTTGAACACAAACAATCATTACACACACTAATAAAAAATAGCCAAAATTAGTTAAATATAAATACAAAAAACAGTGTGGCCGAAATTAAAAAAAAAAAAGATGGCAACGCGTTAAATCATTTTTAGTGATCACATACTCCAAAACAACATTGTATTAATAAATTAACATAAATTAATTTGAAAAAAAACAGTGTGACCGCACTTTTAAACTGAAAAAAGATGGTAACGCTTTTAAACCATTTTTTTTATTACACCGATCACATTTACTAATATAAAAAAAATAATAAATATAAATACAAAAAACAGTGTGATCGAACTTCAACTCAGATGGCAACGCGCTGCAACATTTTTTGTTGATCGTACTCAAAATTTCATTAAAAATTTAACATAAATAAAAAGAAAAAAGTGCGTGTATGCTTTAAACAGAAAAAAATATGGCAACGCTCTTGAATATCTTTTGTTGATAGCATACTCCGAGCACATTCACTAATATAAAAAAAAAAAACAAAAAAGCAAATAACTATTTGTAAAACACATATAAACAGTGTTACCGAACTTTTAAAAGAAAAATATAAATACCAAAGCGATAAAAGATTTATTGTTGATCGTATTCAAAATGCGTAAAATTTTATATAAAGTTGAAATAAATAAATTGAACTTTTTAGACAAAAATGGTAGCGCTTGAATTACTTTTGTTGATCGCATATCAGACACATTCACTCTAATTAAAAAAAAAAAAAAAAAAAATAAATATATGATAAAAAATACAGTGTGACCGAACTTTAAAAGAAAAAAATAATTGGCAACGCTCTTAAGCAAACTGCAACCCGTATGCTCACTCCCCTGCTACTAACTGAATTATCTATTGCACATAACACTTCTATACAATTTAAATTGACTTTGAAATTGAAGCTAAGCTGCACTTTTGTTTCTTTCGCACAAATTCCACATAATTTTCTTAAGTCCCACGCTGCTGTTGCCAGCAAGCAACAAAATATTACACAAACCAGGAGAAATCAAACAAATTGCAGCTTTTGACTCGAACAACAACAACAAAAATAACAACAAAATCAAAGAAAAACATGTGCAGCTACTTGTAATTTGCGCGTTTGCAAACGATATTGCCAGCAAATTACAAAAGCGCATAAACAGCTACAAACAGCACAGCACAAAGCTACAAGCACGCAATTGTTGCCAACAACAAATTTTGTGGCAACAAAATTTTTAAAATTTTTTGCTTAGAATTTCTTTTAGCGTTGATTTTTGGTCAACTAATCTCAGCAGTAGCAACAGCACGAAACGCTTGGATGCTACTGAAAATCGAAAAAACCAATTTCCAAAATCGTGCCACAAGCTTTAAAAAAAATAATTCTATGATGTGCAAGTCATGCAATAACTTTGACACACGCTGCTGCTACTGCTCTGCTGCTGATCTGCTCAAAAACCTTGATTAATGTTGAATAGTTACTAATATTGATAATTCCCCAGTTTATGCAGTGAAAGGATAGTACGATGTGTGCTGTCAGCATATGCTTTCGAGTATAAAATTGATTTTAATGTTGCCATATTTTGCTTCATATTTTTTTTGAATGTGAAGGCGCTTTCTTTTAAAAACTTTGAAGTTAGCCTAAAGGCAAATCGACAAACATAAATCTTATTTTTTTTATTATATTATTTTCAATAATAAATTGCCAAAAATATTTTACGCCGCACGTGATGCAAAAAAAAAAAAATATTTTTGCTGGCTGCTCTTGGCTGTTACAGCAGCAAATTAACTTAAAAAAAAACATATTTTTATTTCCATTAAGCACCCGCATTAATTTAAGCATTGCCAGCAATAAAAAAGGTGTTGCAAATTATAGAAAATAACTAACAATTTAGTTTGCTCTCATTTCGAACTTTTTTTTTTTTTTTTTTTTTACTGCAAGCAAAACATTTACTCTATTAAATTTTTGCTCTAAAAAGCTGCCTCAGCTGCATTAAGCCAAACCGAGCGTGTGCCAAACTGTTGCTGTAATTGTTTTTTTTGCTTTCACAAAAATAGTCTAAGTTGTTTTCTAGAATCGCGTAGTACGTGCTTACTAAAATACTTTCGTTTTTTTTTTTTGTTCTGTTATTTCCACAGATAAAGTAATTGATACCATGCAATATTACCCGTATAGACTGAATTGCTTTTGAAATGGGCAACATTTTTATTGTCATTTGAAAAATTTGTCCCGCATTGTTTTTAGCTAAAATTAAAAATGGTATTAAATTTTTAAATTGGTGCCTGTGCAGCATTAGGAGTTTGAAAAATAATTTTAATACATATAGCTTTTTTTATTTAAAACAAAAGTGGAGCCACTGTTTTCTGAAACAATTTTGTTTGGCAATGCCAATGTTTTTTTTTTTTTTTTTTTGTATTTCAATTTTATTATTTTGTATATTAATGCCTCTGAGCTGCGTTTGTGATCAACAAAAATTGTTATGCACGTTGCTATCTTTTTCACTTTTCAAAGATCGGTCACACTGTTTTTTTGTATTTATTTATAACATGCCGAAATACCTTGCCTTAAACGGTTGTCGTAAACACTTCTTTTCAAATATTTTTATGACACCAAACTGTTTCTTAATACCCAGTATCCGTATATTTTTACCATTGCTTTTAATTCAACTTCGAAAAATTAAAAAAGCTGAACAGAAATTCAAAAAATTTAAAATTTACAAAAATGTTTAATTTAAATCGAAATTCTACTGAAAATAAAAATTTGGTCATGTCTAATATTTTCCTGTCATGCAATTTTGGCAACAGGCGTTTTGAAATCTTGGAATTTTTTGAGTACCGGTATTTTTTGGATATTTGGTATTATTTCTGGAATTTTTTAGGATGCAGATGATTTCTGAAACTTCTAAATATTACGTAACAATCTTCTACGAAGTATTTGAAAAATTTAAAAAGAAAGATGTATGAAATCGGTGAGGTCATTCTTAAGTTATGGGGTGAATATGCAAAAAGTGATTCCATTTTATATATTTATAGAATATTTATGCTATTAAGCATATATTGTAAAATATTCTCGGTGAATGTGATCAACAAAAATTCTTTCAAAGCGTTGCCATATTTTGCTTTCCTTTTCAAAGTTCGATCACACTGCTCTTGTATTTGAATTTTATTAATAATGCTATTTTTTAATATTACTGAATGCGATAAGTGTATGTGTACAGCAAAAATAGTTTAAGAACTATTTTGCTATATTTTTTTTTTTTTTTTTTTCAAAATGCGGTCACACTGATTTTTGTATTTGAATTTCATTAATTATTTTATATTTATTTTGTATTTAAGCGAATGACATTAGTGTATGTGAACAACAATAATAGTTTAACAGCGTTGCCATATTGTTGTTATTTATTTTCAAAGTGCGGTCACACTGATTTTTGTATTTACATTAATATATTTATAACACTTTGTGTATGTGTTCATGTGTTCGTGTATGTGATCAACAAAAATTTGATTCCTTAAATTCAAAAACCTCCTCTTAATTGGTTATACCTCAGCCCTCCATATAAATCTCATTGTAGCCAAGGTTAAACACACTTAAAGAAATGTTCCAGTGATTCCTTATTCTCAACACAACAAATTGCTTCCAAATCGTATACATTCCTCTACAGGGCCCTTAGAGTTTTTCCCTACTTGATCCCAACATATCATTCATTTATTTCAAGCATTATTTTTCGCCTTTCTCTTTCTAAACGTTACTCCTCCTAGACCACAGAATTTCTCCAATTCAATTAGCGTTATGGCTGAATTCAATCGAGCTAATTTATCTGCTACTTCGTTACACTGGGTTACCCTGAATACTTACGAAAAAAGCATTCACAATTAATCAATAAAATTCAAATAAATTTCATAATAAATACAAAAGGTATTCCACTCTCTCTCTCTGGTACTTTTTTTCTATTTTATTGTATTTGCAATCCATTTTGAGTTAATTTCATGCTTGCTATTTGTTTATTTGCAATTTCACAAAATCAAACCCGCATAAAACAACGCCCACACATATACAAATAAGCAAATATTGAATAGCGCTAAACAAAAAACAAAAAAGCAAGACGAAATCATTAAGCGTAAAAGAAATTGCTTAATTAATTTTCTTAGAAAACGTAGAAAACAAATAACAAAAAAATAAAAACGTACGCCAAGCTTAAATTTGCACAAAATCAAAGAAATCCACGTGGAAATAAAAATTAATTTTGTCGATATGCAGCTTTTCTTTTCTTATGTTTTGGGAAAAAATTTTCTATTTTTTTTTTTTTGTTTTTTTTTTTCATTTTTTGTTGACGCATTTATTCAATTGAAATCGCACGAGTTGGCAGCCTGTTTTAAGTTTAGCATAAATTTTTTTGCTCCCACTTGTGCATTTTGTGCAAGCTGTGCGAAACAACTCCCGCAGGATTGTTTATATACGACGACAGTCAGCCAGTCAGCTACATATTGTCGCCATTCTATAGCGTATGTTGGTGGGGTAGAGGCCACCCATTTTGTAACTCGTTTCTGGCGACCTACTTTTCAATATGCGCGCTAAGTTGCCAACTCAAGTTGGGCCAAAAAAGGTGCCATACCAGACCAGGTCGTTCGTTCGTTCGTTTGTTTCAGGTTGGTAAGCAGGACAACAACAACAACTCTTGTTGCGGTGTGCTGTGTGTTGTGTTGTAAGTTGAATTGATTTTAATGCTTGGCGCCAGGCAACATGCTTTCTTCCAAGCATTTGACTACTTTACTCCTTTTTAGTTTGTTGTTGTTGTATTTTTTTTTTAGCTTTGCGGTGTTGACACCAATCTGAATGCCAACACAACTCTGAGTGACAAACTTGACTGTGCGCTTGCCTAAAGCAAGTAACTGACTGACTAACTGCCTAGGGCTAACTGCGTGGGTGTTGTGACGGACTTTAGCTTGTCTCAAAATCCTGACAATAGCCCGCAGTTGAGTTTAAGTGAGTGAATTTATTTAACAATATTTTGAGTTTTTAAGCGATTTTTGTATTTAAATTCTTAATTGTTGTGCGTTATGCGCCTACGTTTGAGCACAAGTGCATAAGAGAATGAATGAGTGAGTGAGAGAAAATGATCGAGCATTTAAAAAGAACCACCTCGCTTTAAGCAATTTGTTTGTTTCGAATAAATGTTTCATTTTACTTTGTTTCGCTCTTAATTATTGTTCGTTATGCGCCTACGTTTCATCACAAGTGCATAAGAGAGTGAATGAGTGAGTGAGAGAAAATGTTTTGAGCATTTTGTAAAAGATCCAACTCGCTTTAAGCAACTTGTTTCTTTTGCAACAAATGTTTCATTTCATTTTGTTCCGCTCTTATTGTTCGTTATGCGCCAACGTTTGTTCACAAGTGCAAAAGAGAATGAATGAGTGAGAGAAAATGATTGAGCATTTTGAAAAGTGATCAATCTCGTTTCTAATCAATTTGAAAATGATCAAACTCGCTTTAAATGTTTGTTTCGCATCGCTCAATTTGAATTGTTAAGCAATTTTTTAAAATTTTTAATCATTGTTCGTTATGCGCCTACGTTCGACAAGCAACAAAGTGCAAGAAAAAATTAGTGTCTGAGAAAGAAAGTCGTTCATTTTTAGTTCAGTTCATTTTGCTTCGAATAACCTACTCCTATCTCGTACTCTCATTATCTTTTATCCTTATCTTTAATTTTTATCATTTATCTTTTTTTTGTTAAAATGTATCTTTTATCTTTTTTCTTTGCATCTTTATTTTATCTTTATCTTTATCTTTATCTTTATCTTTATCTTTATCTTTATCTTTATCTTTATCTTTATCTTTATCTTTATCTTTATCTTTATCTTTATCTTTATCTTTATCTTTATCTTTATCTTTATCTTTATCTTTATCTTTATCTTTATCTTTATCTTTATCTTTATCTTTATCTTTATCTTTATCTTTATCTTTATCTTTATCTTTATCTTTATCTTTATCTTTATCTTTATCTTTATCTTTATCTTTATCTTTATCTTTATCTTTATCTTTATCTTTATCTTTATCTTTATCTTTATCTTTATCTTTATCTTTATCTTTATCTTTATCTTTATCTTTATCTTTATCTTTATCTTTATCTTTATCTTTATCTTTATCTTTATCTTTATCTTTATCTTTATCTTTATCTTTATCTTTATCTTTATCTTTATCTTTATCTTTATCTTTATCTTTATCTTTATCTTTATCTTTATCTTTATCTTTATCTTTATCTTTATCTTTATCTTTATCTTTTATTAGCTGCTTATCTTAAGAGCTCTATATCTACTTTATTGAAACAAATAAATTACCTAAACTAATTACAAAACTAATTCATGTAACAACAAATGCTTTAATACCTTTAATGACGCTCCATAATCTCAGGCCACAAGTACTACTAAAATTTTTATTGAAACCATATAAAAAAAATTATCTTAAAAAAAAGGCACTTGTCAAAAAGTTTGTCATCTTTAATTTTAAGTACACAACCTCGTGTGTACAAAATTGTCCATTTTATAGTGCAAATGTAACTCCTTTCAACACTTACAGACAGACAGACGGACAGACTCTATTTAAGTTTTTCGCACATTTAACACATGTGAGTGGGTCTTGCTATCTGAGGTTATCTGTTATCTTTATCTTTATCTTTATACTTTATCTAATTATCTTTAGCTGGTTGGTTATCTGGTTATCTTTAAGTGCAAATGATTGCAAAAGATAATAAAAGCTCTTAATTAAACGTATAAGCTATGCGTGTTGCTTACGCAAAAATATATATAGTATATTTGAAGACTACTTGTAGTTGAAGTTTATAGTTAATCATTAATATTGCAAAATCAAATAGCAAGAAGCAGCAATAAATGAAGATAAAATAGAGAGAAAGCTAAATGAAAACTAGAAAACATTTTAAATATTTTCTGCAAATACCAAGAGTTTTTTTTTGATTGGAGTAAATTAAAAGCAAATTGTTTTTAAAATGTTCATTTTGATTTAACTGAAATAGAAGAGCAACAAGAAGTAAGATTGAACATTTTGCAAAATAATCAGATTGTGAGGTTGATCATTTTACAGATGATCAGAAGAGAGGTTGATCATTTTAAAAATAAGCAGAAGCATTGTTAATAATTTTCCAAATGCTAAGTAAGTAGCGTTGCTGATCATTTTCAAAATGATCAGAAAGAAAGGTTGATCATTTAAAAATGGATGAGAAACGAAGTTGATCATTTTCAAACTAATCAAAAGCAAGGTGGCTCATTTTCAAAATGATTTAAAACGATGTTGATCATTTTAAAATTAATCAGAAACAAAGTTGATCATTTTTAAATTAATCAAAAGCAAGGTGGATCATTTTTTAAAATGATTAAAAGCGATGTTGATCATTTTAAAATTAATCAGAAGCGTTGTTGATCATTTTCAAATTCGATGTTCCATTAATCAGAAACAATTGAGCAGCAAGAAGCGAGGTTTATTATTATTAAAAGATCAGAGCTGAGGTTGATCATTTTCAAAACGATCAGCATCGCTGATGATCATTTTCAAGGTGATCAGTGGTGATGTTAATCATTTTCAAACTGATCAGTAGTAATGCTGATCATTTTCAAACTGATCAATAGTGATGTTGATCATTTTCATACTGATCAGTGGTAATGTTGATCATATTCAAATTGATCAGTAGTGATGTTGATCATTTTCAAACTGATCAGTGGTAATGTTGATCATTTTCAAACTGATCAGTAGTGATGTTGATCATTTTTAAACTGATCAGTAGTGATGTTGATCTTTTTCAAACCGATCAGTAGTGATGTTGATCATTTTCAAAGTGATCAGTGGTGATAATGATCATTTTTAAACTGATCAGTGGTGATATTGATCATTTTCAAACTGATCAGTTGTGACGTTGATCATTTTCAAACTGATCAGTGGTAATGTTGATCATTTTCAAACTGATCAGTGGTAATGTTGATCATTTTCAAACTGACCAATGGTGATGTTGATCATTTTCAAACTGATCAGTCATTTGGATCATTTTCAAACTGATCAGTAATGGTGTTGATCATTTTCAAACTGATCCGTAGTGATGTTGATCATTTTCAAAATCTACTCCATTCCATTTATCTCAAAACAAACGATCAGCAAGAAGTGCGTTTGATCATTACCAAATTGCTCAATACCATTTAACTTTAACAAGCAAAAGCAATGAAAAGGAAAGAGATATAGCAAGCAGAACGTACAGGAAACGCTTCATTTGGTAAATTTGAAACAAACAAGAAAAGTCAGATGTTGCCATATATCAAAAAAATTAATCCCACGCAGTGAAAAATGCTCAATTCCGTTCGCTTTTTTGTTTATTTTTTTATTTAAATTTTCTGCAAAAAAAAAAAACAGTTCACATGTAAAACATATAAAAAGCTAAATTTACAACTGACTTTTATATACGCTAAATGTCAAAAAATCTACAAATGTGTATTTCAAACTAAAAACTTACACACTTCAGCTCAAGAAGAAGAAGAAGAAGACGATGGATGACGTTGTTGATGAAGTTGCTTACCAGATTGACACTTTTATTCAACGACCATGACTGTGACTATTGCTATTTTTTTTCGTATTTTTTTTAGTTGAGATACATTTACTCAATGTTACATATTGACAAACTGGAATGACTGATTGAACGACGACTGACTTTGCTGTCTTACAATACATTTGTCCATGCATGTCTGATTGTCTATTTTTACAATGTTTGTCAATGCTTAGAGACAAGACAGCTCACAAAATACAAATGGAACGCATTTGTTGCTTTTAGCAAAACGAAAGCAGTTCGTCTTCTCAAAAGATTTTTTTTTTTCTTAGCTTTTGTCTCAGCTAGCTTCTATAATTGAAAATGAACAAAAAAAAAAACAATTTGTAGTCAATTTTATTTTACAATTCGCAATGCATACTGATTTTTTTTTTAATTTAAATTAAAAATAGAAATTGAAAAAAAAAATAAATAAAAAAAAAAAAAAAATAGAAAAGAAATTTTTAAATAAAATTTAACAAAAACTATTAAATTAGTTCATTATTGGCATCTCTTAATTCTTAAATGATTTTTGAGTTCGTTTATAATAAATTCCGCTAAATTCTGCAGGTTTTCTCCATTTCCAGAGCACCATCCCTAACGCACATGTTTTTTCAGAGCTTGTCAACCTTACATGAAGCGTATACAGAACGCTCTTTCCACAGTTTTCCCAGACTTGGAACCTCCATTTTTTTTTTTTAAAGAATCTATTGATCCAAGCTATTAATTTGACTTCGGTTTCATTAAGTTAAATAAGCCCTAAATCCGGATTTTTAGTTCCGAATGAATTAAAATTAGATTTCTTGAATCATCACTAACAATAAAACAGTGTGTTTTCTAAAAACTGTTCCTGATACAAGAACAATTGTTCTTAATAAAAAATATTCTCTTTTTTCTTTTTTGTTCAAGATAAAAGAGCGATGACTTTATTTACTTTAATTAACAGTTTTAATTGCATGGAACACACAATTGTTCTTGCTACAATGTGTGATTGTTCTTGGCACAAATTATGATAGTTCTTGACATAAAGGATTGTTCTTAATACAAAGAATGAATGTTCTTTACAAAAATCACTATTCTTTTATTTAAAAAGAACAATAGTTTTTTTGCTACAATAATTGATACTCCCAGAAACAAGGAACGATTGTTCTTGATACTAAAAGCAATACAAAGAAGAACTTTTCTGGTACAAAGAACGATTGTGCATGATACAAATAATGCGCGTTCTTCAATAAAAAGGCAGCAGTTTTTGCTACAAAGAACCATTGTTCTTGCTACAATGAGTGATGGTTCATGACAAAAAGAACGATAATACTTGTCATAAAGAGGGACTGTTTTTAATACATAGAAGGCCTGTTCTTTACAAAAAGAACTATTCTTTTATTTAAAAAGAATGATTAATTTTGCAACAATAATAGACTCTCCTAGAAACAAAGAACGATTGTTTATGATAGTAAGAACAATACAAAGAAGAACTGTTCTGATATAAAAAACGTTTGTTCATGATACGAATAATGCGCTTTCTTCAAAAAACAAAGGCAACAGTTTTCGATACAAAGAACAATTGTTCTTGCTTCAATGAGTGATTCTTGTTGACACAAATAACGATTGTTCTTGGCATAAAGAGCAATTGCTCTTAGTACAAAAGAATGCCAGTTTTTTTTTTTTATAAAAATTATTATTTTTATTTATAAAAAAAACAATTATTCTCTATAAAAAGAACCATTGCTCTTGCTACAATAATATATTGTTCTAGAGACAAAGAACGATTGTTCCTGATGCTAAGAACGATTGTTCATGATACAAAAACGATTGTTCATGATACAAAGGACGATTGTTCATGATACAAAGGACGATTGTTCATGATAGAAAGAACGATTGTTCCTGATGTTAAGAACGATTGTTCCTGATGTTAAGAACGATTGTTTCTGATGCTAAGAACGATTGTTCATGATACAAAGAATGATTGTTCATGACACAAAAAACGATTATTCATGATACAAAAAACGATTGTTCATGATACAAAGACTTAAAAATACAACGATTTTGAAACGAGGAACGATGGTTCTTTATTTAATCAACCATTTTTCCTTACATAAAAAACTTTTTGCTCTTGCCACAATGAATGATTGATCTTTCTACAAAGAACGATTATTCTTTAAACAAAAATTTCAAACAAAAGAGTAGCAAGAGCGAGGTTGAACATTTTAAAAATACTGCATGCAACGACTGTTCTTACTATAAAGAGCAATAAAAATACTGCATGCAACGAACGTTCTTACTATAAAGAGCAATAGTTCATGATACTCTGAACAATTATTTTTAGCAAGATGCATAAAATACAATCTGTTTTTTTTTTCAGTACATCGCATGTTTTCCAAAATATTTGAATCCACGAATTTATGCCTAATTTTCTGACATAAATGCAAAGTTACATAAACGATGAACTTAAACTAAATTAAAATTTCACATAACATAAGCTTTTTTTTTTTTTGCAACTTGTGTATTATATGCTACCCACTCTGTATGTCCGTCCGTCTGTCTGTCAAACTGCTTGTCAGTCAGTCAGTCTGTCTGCCTAACTATTTGGTTAGCTGTGCATGCAACTGTGAAGCAATACCGTGTTGCATGTTTGTTGTTTATGTTTTCGACTTTGATTTTTCGCTCTCATTCACTCCACAACAATGCAAACTGTTGATAGTGGTTTTTGTTTTGATTGTTTGTAATGATGTTAATGATGACTACGAAGTGTTGCCATTTATGTTTTTTTTTTTTTTTTTTGTTTTTAGTGTTTTTGTCGCTGTTAACACTCTAATTGGCATTTGTTTGTTTATACACAAAAATTGTCAATTATCTAGAATATTATGCCGGTGCGGTTTATGATTTTTTTTTTTTCCATAAATACTTCACTTTAGGCAATTAACAAAATTTTCCGTTTTGTGCGAACATAAATCATTAAATATGTTTTTCTGTTGACGCACTAAATACTCACAACTCTTGTCAATTCTAATGGGTGCAATAATTATCTAAATTACTAAAATGCATAAAATTTTTGTGGCTTTTTTTGATAAATATTTTTGAGTACCAAAACTTTTGTAGGCGTCTCACTTTTGCTGTTGTTATTTCAGTTTCAATTAAATGATTTTGTTTCCCTTTTTATATATCCGAGCTGTCAGCAAACACATTCACCTCGTATAAAGTCAAGTAATTGCAATATGTTAGTATTTGGTTTTGAAGCGAGAGACTTTCGAGTTAAGGTTTTTCTGCTGTGGAGTACAACACAACAACTTTACGCGTTGCCAAATGCAATTTACTAAAACTTTTCCGTTTCCTGTGAACCTAAAGCAGCAATGTTAACGCTTTGCATACAGTCTATCTATCTCTCTCTCTCTCTCTTTATATATGTATTTAGCTACCGAAAGCAATTTCCACTAGAACTATAGAAAACAAAACAGCATCTTGAATGAGTTCCAGAAAAAGTGAAACGAAAACAAAAAAACGACGAGTGTTGTTCAAAAAACAATTTTTGGCTTAATTAATTCTTTAACAAAAAATTTTAAGTTGATTTAAACTATTTTTGGCAACTGGATTAAAATGTTTAGTTAATTTAATTAAACGTCGGGGTCACCAATTTTAAATAAAATATGCTAAATATTTAAGAGTGATGCTCTTTATAAAGAGTGAAAAAAATACCAAAAATATAAAACAGAAAATATATAAATTTTTGTAAAGCTCAATTAAAGTATTTAGCAAATTTCATTAAACGTCGGGGTCACCAAATTTAAATAAAATATGCTAAAATGTGTAAGAATGATGCTCTACATAAAGAGTGAAAAAAATACCTAAAATATAAAACAGAAAAATATACATTTTTGCATAACTCGATTAAAATGTTTAGCAAATTTAATTAAACGTCGGGGTCACCAAATTTAAATAAAATATGCTAAAATGTTTGAGAGTGATGCTCTTTATAAAGACTGAAAAAATATCTAAAATATAAAACAGGAAAAATAAAAAATTTTTGCAAAGCTCAATTAAAATGTTTAGCAAATTTTAAAATGTTTAAGAATGATGCTCTTTATAAAGAGTAAAAAAATACCTAAAACATAAAACAGAAAAAATATAAATTTTTGCATAACTAAAACTTTGATACACCTCTCGCTTTCCTGTCTAAAAAAAAGGATTCATTCCGATTTGAAATTCTTTGCCATCCTGCAAAACTATTTTTAAGAAATTCGTCGAATTCTGAAGATCTTTTCTTATGAATATTGCCGTCTGCCTGTCAAATCTATGTTTTTAACAGACTGAAAAAAGAGAGTCTACAAACTAATTTATAAATTGTTCATTTCAAATGAGGAATTTATGTTGAAAATTCGCAAACAGACGGATATGGTAAGATAGTTGGTCTTAACTTTCCAATAACGATATATGCGGATAAGCGGAAAGTCTGACATGCACGGACATGACTTTAATTTAGACGATGTAAGCTATATCCTAGGCGGGCAGTAGGTTGCCTATCTCAATTGCCAAATAAGAATAACATAGAAAGACGGACAGAACTTATCACCAATCGCATGGATAGACGGAAAGCCAAATGTGATTACTTCATATGCGGGCAGACGGACATGATTGTATAGCAGACAGACAGACATGGCTAGCCTTAGCCATTTTAACTTTAACTACAGACAAAAGCGTTCAAGAAACATACTGACAGATGGACGTACAGACATAATTAAATCAAATGCGGTCAAACGGATATAGCTATGAACTCATGTTGCAATTATACCTGGTGACATATTCCGCCACTGTCTCTTTCTAATTTGGTTACAAATTGTGTTGAGTACGCATGTTATGGTGAATATATATAATGTCACCTCATAAAAGTCAATTTTTCTGCTTCTTGATTTTGTTGCTCAAAATGAAATTTTGTTGAGTACACATGTTATGGTGAATTTATATAATTTCACCTCATAAAAGTAAATTTTCTGCTTCTTGATTTTGTTGCTCAAAATGAAATTTTGTTGAGTACACATGTTATGGTGAATTTATATAATTTCACCTCATAAAAGTAAATTTTCTGCTTCTTGATTTTGTTGCTCAAAATGAAATTTTGTTGAGGACGCATGTTATGGTGAATTTATATAATTTCACCTCATGAAAGTCAATTTTTCTGCTTCTTGATTTTGTTGCTAAAAATGAAATTTTGTTGAGTACGCATGTTATGGTGAATTTATATAATTTCACCTCATAAAAGTCAATTTTTCTGCTTCCTGATTTTGTTGCTCAAAAAGAAATTTTGTTGAGTACGCATTTTATGGTGAATTTATATAATTTCACCTCATGAAAGTCAATTTTTCTGCTTCTTGATTTTGTTGCTAAAAATGAAATTTTGTTGAGTTCGCATATTATGGTGAATTTATATAATTTCACCTCATAAAAGTCAATTTTTCTGCTTCTTGATTTTGTTGCTCAAAAAGAAATTTTGTTGAGTACGCATGTTATGGTGAATTTATATAATTTCACCTCATAAAAGTCAATTTTTCTGCTTCTTGATTTTATTGCTCAAAATGACAGCTGATAAATTTCAAAATTTTAAATTTTTCCTACAACTTCGTTACAATTTTATTTTAAAAATAAATATTTTTTAAAAACACTAAAGCAACCGATGCAAGAGTACCGAAAATATTATGTTTGCTTTTCGTACTCCTCTATCCTGTCCTGGCGAAATTATATATATTGTAATTCACCACAAACAAAGCTATCAAATTTATGAAGCCCAAAATTTCCGGAGTTCCTCGCCTGGTATAATTACATCATGCTATGAACTCAGATCAGACAAATGGACATAGTATGTAGTATCTCAGACGGACAGACATGTCTAGCTGGACTAGTTTCAACAGATGAAAATATGTACCTATATAAATAATTATTAAATGCGGATTGACAAAACTTCGAACTCATGCGTACAGATGGACATGGTGAGATCTTCTTATTTAAACACCACAAATATGTAACTCAAATCTATACCAACCAACTTGTTACCGCAAGAAATTTCGAAAGTGTCGCACAAATCAATTTCGATGTTTTTCTAAATTTTTTTCATGGTTATCACACATAACTCTTTGGACTATTTGGTAAAAAAAAAATTGAAGAGGTTGGACGTTATCGATTTTTTGTGAAATATGTATGCCTACCTCTTTGACCTTTTTATCAAAAAAAAAAAAAAGAAGCGATTTAAAATCAACCCAAAGAGATTTTGTGTGACATTCCACTCTTTGTCGGTTTCAAATCACTCGTGTTGTTTAAATATTAAAACGGAAAATAAAAACAAAAGTCTACAAGACATGCTCCACAGTTATTGGAAAAACTAGTTTTAAGTTATGAAATCTTTCGAAATTCTGTGACACGAATGTTTTTTTTAAAGATTTACAAACCAAACGACGTGAGATTTCCTAGAGAATTTAGTGACACACCTAAAAAATTTATAATTTTTAAGATTTATGATAAAATCTTTTGTAAAATCTTTTAGTGCTTTTTTTATAAACAAACCTCGCACATAACTATATATTATACTTCATTGTTGTTGTTTTTGTTTTAGTTATTTGACTTGGCGCCACACGTGCCACATGTGTATGTGCGTACGTTGCAAATGTTAATAACATTTTACGCGACAAAACAACAACAACAACAACAACAAAAACAAATAAGAAGCAGCAGCTGCATGAAAAGGACAAAAGCTAAAGCTATATCCTTACGCCATGCAATGCTGCAAGTTACTTTAATGCAATGCAACACTGTGCAACTTAAGTTTTAGTTCCTTAACGAGCTCATCCTTGTGTTGTTTGCGGCAGCAGTATGCCTGCCTTACTTGCTTGCTTGCTGTGTGTGTGTGTGTGTATCCTTATTATCATTATCGTTCCAGACTGCAACTATAACATCCGCACAGAAACTTTTACTACAACACAACTACTTGACGCTGTCATTTGTGGCATTGCAATTAATTTTTGGTGTTTGCAACTTACATTTTGATCGCAATGATGTCGTCGTCGCGTTTGCTGTTGTCCTTGTTACTTCCTATGTATTTATTTATATGTATGTCACAAACACACAAACTCGCACGTTTCTTGCGGCTGTACAGCTGAACCGAAAGAGCACACTAATTTCAGTTTGAAACTCTTCACCTACATAGTACGTTGTAGTCCTGACGTTGCTACGACTTTTCCTTTTCCTTTTTTTTACTTGTTACCGCGATTTTCATTAAATGCTGCTCGCTCTCTACTTGCCCGCATTCCTCATACAAAACAGTTAACTTGTTTGATAAGCAGCGCAGGTTTCAAGCTTTTATCGGATCACGCATTATATTAGATTTCTAGCAAGCTGCTTGACAAATAAGTTGATGAAGCGAAGACACTTTCAAAATGTCGAAGTTCTTGAAGAAGACAAAAGGAAGCCCACACACAAACACACACAAGACCTCATAAAGTAAATTTACTTAGTGTGTTGCAAATTCATTAAATTCATTGAATGCTTTGTTAAAAAAAGTTTAAAGACAAGAAAACCAAATGAACAAAAAAGTTTTTGTATTAAATATTATTTTGCTTAAATAAATACTTTTTGTGGTTTGCAATTCAAGTGTGGTATTGTAGCAGTAGTAACTAAATTATTTGCTCTATTTTGTAGTATTTTTTTCTTAAAGTTTGAATATGCTTTCTATAATTTTATGCCCCGTTTCCACTAGGCCGCGCTCCGCGTTAGCGTTAAAACTCGACAAACTCGCGTTAAATCGTATACAAAAAAGATAGGCAGTTAGGTATGGAAAAAGTAGCGTTCAATTTGAACGCGACTTTCGATAACAAGCGTTCAAACCGATTTCACACCGATTTAATCCGATTTCTCTTGGCTGTCAGTGTCTGCACGTCAGATCGGCATAAAAATCAATCGATCCTGAAAACTAGAAAACAAAGAACCACAGTTCTCATGATGCAATAATACCAGATGAAGTACTCCGGAAATAGTTGGTTACATAATTTTGACAACGTATTTTGTGGTAAATTATATTTGATTTCACCATGACAGGAGAGAAGAGTACGAGAAATTTTAAGAAAGAGATAGTAAGAATATTTTCTGTACATTTGCTTCGGTTTAAATTAAAATATTTATACGCCTTGAAAACTTATAAATAAGTTGTAGAAAAAATTAAAATTTTTATCAATTTTATTAAAATCAAGAAGCAGAAAAACTGACAAATGTAAGGTGAAATTATATAAATTCACCACAACATGCATACTCAACAAAGTTTTTTATCAAATTAAAAAGAGACAGTGGTGATATACTTCATCTGGTATAATTGCAAATTGCTCAGTACTTAAAATTTTGTCACTTCTCAAACCTTGTAATAATTTGTATATCAAAATAGCGAATACTCGACGTGTGGCATATGTTGTGCGAGCGTTTTGGCTGCTTTTTGAGCTATTTTTCGCTTGGCATCTGTTGTTTTTTGTGCAACTGTAGTTCTTTTCGACGACTATTGCTAACAAAACAAAAGTACTAAAAAATACCAGTGTCTTTATAATTCCAGCGAGCACAAAATAGTTTGAGGAGCGCTGCAATCAGCTGTTGTTGTTGTTTTTTTTTTTTGAATGTTGGGGGCTAGTATAATAAGAACATAAAAAGCAATACATTTTTGAATGAGATAATTAGAAAATCGACTTCTTAAATGAATCGAATATGCATAATGCCTTGTTTTAGTGGATTTTTAATTTAATTGCATTGTTGCCTTTCAAATGAAACCGGTTTGGGAATAATCGGTTGAATGGTTTCAACGTCCATAGCGGACATAGAAACATTATTATGATTATTTTCTAGCACCATTTTAAGGAGTAGCCACCATTAACACACAAAAACTTTTTTTTAATACAGAAACAGACAATTCCGTACAAATTGCTCCCATCATAACCTCAATTAAATCAATCTGATTCAAATCAGAAGAATTTTATATATGGCCCCATAAAAATACGAAATTTATACACTGCCTTACTTAAAAATAATGTTCTTCTTGTCATAGATAGGGCTATGTGATTGTTGAAAATAATCGATTGTTGATGATTGTAAAAATAAATCGATTGTTGCTGATTAATCATGATTATCAAAAAATATTTTTTGATATAATTTTTTAGTTTTATTATATGTATTTTATTATCTTAGTATAACTTAAAAAAAATTAAAAGTGTAGATTTTTTTTTTTTTTTGCTTCTCACCTGAAAAAACCTTCCTTATACCGCTTGGTAATCAATGCCGAGATTGTCCTCTATTCTCTATTAACTACTTTATTATTGATTAAATAATCAGTTGATTAATCATTTATTGCTTCTTCAACTAATTGATCAGTTGATTATACTAAATAATCGATTGTTCATTGATTAATCGATCAGTCACACAGTCCTAGTCATTGAAATTTGAGAGAGGTCTGCAGGTTGCCACCCCAAAGAATTTTGCTTATTAGAGTTTTTAGGACAACTTTTTACACCCGTTACACATAGTGTTGTCCAAAAGTTTGTAACACATTGAAGGAGGCATCGGAGACCCCATAAAGTACATATATTCTTGATCAGCTCAATGAGACGAATCGATCTAGCCATGTCCGTCTGTCTGTCTGTCCGTCTGTTTGTTGCTATGCGATTCATTCGCTTAGTTTCAAAGATATTGAACTGAAATTTCAAACTTAAGCTTTTCTCGGCAACGGCTAGTTTCAGTTTGAAAATGAGAGTGCCACGCCCATTTTTAGGTATAGCCCCTATACAAACTTATCGATTTTTTTCGATTTTTTGTTTAAAAATCGCTCCCAATTGGGTAAAAACATTTCTTTTGTCATCCAGGGTCAAAACCAAGACGCCACGCCCACATTTAGGTATAGCCCCTACAAATTTACCGCCCATTTTCGAATATTTGTATGAAAAACATTTATTTTTTCTGAATGAATTCAATTAAAATTTTAAAAATCAGCCAAATGCTCAGCACAAGTAAGATTCCACAAAATTTCATTAATATTCTAAACGTATTGTTTTATTTGAGCTTTTTTTTAAATTTTTAGTATAGCAATCTATCCCCCAAGTTTATTGTTATTATTATTATTTTTTTTAATAAATAATAAAAATAAATTAATTCAATTCAAAATTAAATCAAATGTATCGATATTATTCGATAGTATTTTATATCTCCCATTATTCGATACTCTAAAAGTATCGCTAGTATCGATAATTTTCGATTTCCCAAAAAATTGGTTTTTTTCGATAATCTTAATAAGTCGGTGTTATCGATTTTATTCGATACTCTAAAAAAATCGATAGTATCAATATTTTAAAACTTATCATTTTCCAATAAGAAAATCGTACAAAAGTTCATCAAACGTAACTTAAAAATTTAGCTTAACATATAGTATATCGATAATTGTCATTGCATTAAATATATACATATGTATATGTTAATCGATATTAAAAGCATCGATATCTACATGCTATTTCGATATTTCTTTCTATACTGTTTTAGATAAGACACAGGGTGTTGGAAATCTATAATATTTTATCAAACTATTTTTTCTTACATATATCTTGAAAACTAATTTTCATTTTCTTGTTTTTTTCTTTGCAGGTATGTAAAAACTCAATTTATATAAACTGAACTATGAAATGCAGCCAAGAACAAAGCGTGTTAAGTACTTAATTAGTTATTTGAACTAATTATATAGACTAAATTCTAAACTAACAATTAAATTAATTATTTTATTAATACAAAACAACAAAGCACAACAAAATGAAATTAAATTCAAGCATATCAATCAGCAACACAAATGTTAATGACTTTGAACGCATTACGTGTTAAAAAATAATTCAGTTCAAAAAATCAAAATCTAAAACATAAAACTAATTTCTCGCTTATTTGTTAGTTTTTCATGAAAAGAAAACTGAATAAATTGCAAATTTCCAATAGATAAATGAACAAACGAATGAACGCCCGCCAAATGTTAGAGAGCGTTACTGAGCGTTAAACACGCACGAACAAATTGCTACTTCATAGATACATATACAAAGTATATCAGATATATAAAAATATCTTCGCTTGGTAAAGGCCTATAAAAGCAAATGCATCTTTTACTCTGTTGGCAGCATCCGAATGACGTTGATGATGATGATGACGACGAACTAGCTAGTTAGTCAAGCATACGAATATGCATGCATCTAACTAACTATCTATCTATCCATCTATCTATCTAGTTTTTTTCCCCTGCTTCTATACATTTTTACTATCTAAACATCACTCAAATACTCTAAAGTAGTATATCAGTCGTCGTTGTTGCTTGCTTGCTTGCCTGTTCGTTGAAATATTTCACGTATCTAATAGAACGTGATCTCATAAAAACTGTTTTTAGTTTAGTTGTCGATTACATGCTTTGAACTTACATCGGAATTGAAGTAATATTATACTTGTAGATACATTCATCCATCTATACATTCATTCATTCAATCACTAAACTAACTCTCTATATGCCAGTTTTTTGTTTTTTTTTTATGGCGCCATAGATACTTTTTATTTTGTATCTGTAGCTGCATTTGTATCTTCAAAATGTTTGGTGGCAACATTTGGCGTGGCCTATGTTTGTTAAAAATATCTGCTGCCGTGAAAGATACTTTTATATCTTTTTTCATTGCGTTTGTCTGATTATGATTATGTGAGTGAGAGTGTTTTTTTTTTACAATGTTTTGCAAAATTCTAAGCGTGGGAAAATTTACAATAAATTTTATTTTTATTGTTTGTTGCCGTATATAGCGTAAACAAGTGTGTTAATGGCTTAAATTGATTTAAAGCGTACTGATAGATACATTTTTTTTTGCTTTGATGTTAAGAAATTCGGTTCATTGTCAAGTTTAATTTTAAAGCTTAGTTTCTAGTCTGCTTGACACAAATATTTGTGCAATAACGTAAACCAGATGAGGCTCTAATTTTCTAGCTTCTTTCTGGAGTAGTATCGGCGGCTATGCCTTCTCTTGCCAATTTATCTGCTTTGCAACGACATATTGTGTCAGGATGTGTTCCCAATTGAGTTGAATAATAACACACAGCGACTTTTTCAAAACGTCAATGTAATCGATTCTTGGCACAAATTAATTTTTTCGATTAATCGATTTTTCTTATTAATCGATATTTGTCCTAGTAATAAATTTTTGATTTAAGGGAGTTTTTACGATTAATCGCTTTTTTTATTGATTACTTTTTACCGAGTAATCGATTTTTCGATTAATCGATTTCTCCGATTATTTTTCAATTAATCGATTATTTTTCGATTAATCGATTATTTTCCGATTAGTCGATTTTCTAACTATTTTAAAAGAAACAACAAAAAATACAAAATAAGGGTCATTTTTTTCTTTGCCTTTAAATTCGATCGATGATCGATCCACCATCAAAACATGTTAATCGACTCAACTTTAAAAAAAAATCGATTTGGCTTTTAAAATATTTGCAATCAAATCTTTTGCAAATAATCGATTATTTACAATAAATCGAACATTTTTCCATTTGCTCTGCCACTTCCTTTAGAGATCCACTGCACTGAGCTGTTGTTTTTTTGGTGCTATAAAAAAGTGAAGTGCTTTCAGTGCAGCTTTAAGTATCTGAAAATATTTAAACATCCGGCCCATTCTTATCACTAGCTGCTGTGTAGCTTCTTCTGTCTTGAAGTAATTAAAGTCGTCAAGAAGTCTAAAGAATGCACTACTCCCGAGTTTCCTACGCTTCAAAGCAATGTGTCTGTTTCAAATGTAAACCTTGTATCTCCTCTCAAGTCTGGCATAAGAGCTACATTAGTCTATGATTCTCCTACCAATTGAATTTCCTATTCAGCATGATTTCTAGTTATTTAGCACTGCTTATAGTTAAGGTTAATACTCAGCTTTGCACATTTACCATAAATATTTCATAGTCTCATCTTTTAAATTGTTTTCTTTTAAGTCAACTCACAATTTTTTAACTTAAGAAAAAATAAATCAAAATAATTTTTTTTTTTTTTTTACATCACTTAGAAAGTTGTATAATCTTAAAAATCTGTTGTAGTTACTGGGCGTGTGTATGTGAATTTTTACGCAATTGTCTCTTTTTGTTTTTATTGCATTCACTACTAAATGTATCTATGAGTTTGTGTATCTACAATTACTCGTCCACATATATGTATATTGTATAAGTTAAAATAACAATAAAAGCATAAAAAAAACTAAACTTAAATCAGAGCGTTGGTGGCGCATATGATTTAATTGAAGTAGCAACATGTGCGACAGATACAAATATACATAAACACACACACAGACAATGAGATACAAAATTGTATGTTACAATATAAACAAAAAAATAATAAATTGTAGCAAAAAATAACAACAAAAAAAAAAAGTTAACTAAAAAATAATAAAAACGAAAAACTAAAAACTAAAAAAAAAATAAAAATGTAAAAAAAAATATTTTGCTTATATCTTTTTTTTTATTAAACAAATATTTTGCTACTTTTGAACTATATTTTTTTTTTTTTTTTTAATTTTTGCACATTTTACTTGTAAAAATTTTTTTTTTTATATATTTTTATTTTTTAATTTATTTATTTATTTATTTATTTATTTTTTTTTTTTTAATTTTTCACATTTTACTTGTGATTTTTTTTTATTTTATTTTATTTATTTTTATTTTTAATTTTTTAATTTATTTATTAATTTTTTATTTTTTTTTTTTTTAATTTCTTATATAGATTTTTATAAATTATTTTTTTAAAATTTATTTATGTATTTTTTTATTTATTTATTTTTTATTTATTTTAATTTTTTTAATTTTTTATTTTTTTTTTTTTATTTTTATTTATTATTTTTTTTTATACTGTTTACAACTCTGTATTTTTTTACTATATGTAATACCACCAAAAGACAAATGTCGCATTTTTTATAGTAGAGCATAATTCTCTCTAAAAAAAAAATAAAAATAAATGAACATATAAAAAAATTTCAACCGTCACATCCATCAGTTTATCCGTCCGTCTGTCTTGCTGCTGGCGCACCATTTAAAAACGCATCAACAGCAAAAAAATGCTTGACAACAAAAAAACAAAAAAAGAGAAATAAATTCTTCAAGCCAAACCCAATGAAGAAAAAATGTAATATAAATAATGAAATGAAAACTACATTTAAACAAAATAATTGTCATATTTTTGTGACGCGTCAGAAAAAAACTGAGGCAGCGAGACGCTCACAACAGCAAATAATAATTACAAAAAGTAAGCAAAAAAAAAGCGAAACATAAATATTATTATTTATTTTTTTCTCCCTTTTTCAAAATAATAACAAAGTAAATTACATAAAATGCGCTACACTGAAAAATCTTGTTAAAATGTATCTCATAGGCCTACAATGAGCAGCAGCAGAAATTGAAACAAATAAAAATATGTATCTTGTATCTACACTTGTGTCTTGTGTCTCATTAGCTGCGCAACTAACTGTCCTAACTGACCTTAGGCGACGAAACTTAATTACTGCAATTTATTTTGTTGTGTGTGTGTTTTTTTTTTTTTTTTTTTTTTTTTGTTTTTGTCTTTCTAATGAACAATACACAAAAATTTGTAGTTGTTGAAATTATAAAGAAAAATTGAGTTTCTTTAATTTAAAGAAAACAAATTAAAAAAACAAAAAAATTACAAAATATCTACAAAAAAATTTTTACAGACTTGTTCTCAAATTCACTTTCACAAAATTGGTACGAAAATCGTAATCAGAAATCATAAAATTCATTACTAGAATACAATATATTATTCATTTTGTATTATATTTTAATTTTGTATATTTAGAATTTAAATTTCCCCTTTTTAGGTATTTTTTCAAATTTGAACCACAGCCCTGTTCTCAAATTCACTTTCACATATATTTATCGAAAATGGATTTCATAAAATTTATTATTAGAAAAATTTTTAATAAATTTTGTATTATTTGAAATCAAAATTTCGTATATTTTATTTATTAATTTTTTTTTTTAATTGAGGTATTAATACTGATTTTAGACATTTGTTCTCAAATTCACTTTTACAAGATTGGTTCGAAAATGGAATCCTAAAATTTCTTATTAGAAAAGATAGTGCAAAATGAAATTTTATTTATTTGAAATTCATATTTCGCTAGTTTTAATATTTTTAAATTTCAAAACACAGCCTTGTTCTGAAATTCACTTTCACACATGTGGATAGAAAGTGAAATTCATAAAATTCTACAATAGAAAAAAAATTTTATAAATTTTATATTATTCGAATTCAAAATATCGTAATTTTTTAAATTTTTTTTTAAATTGAGTTAAAAATACTGATTTTGGACATTCCCACTTTCACTTTCAAATTTTGTGAAATCAAAATTGAGAACAACATTGTATGAAGAGTTTTATTTAAATAAAATCAACTTAATTCAAATTTAATTTGATACTTTATAGCAAACTAATTTTACAAATTACCTCTAATTTATTATTAAATAACAAGCAAAACAAAAACGACCGAATTAAAACCGACCTGTTCTGAATTTTGGAATTAATGCATGCATATTAACAAATCTTTAAAAAGTTTCATGTTGTTTTGATAATTTATTTTGAAAGTTTGTAAACAAAAATACAGAATAAATATGGGAGTCGATCGGAAATACCACGGGCTTCAGCGGGTTCTGATTACTTTTGAGTCTCGAAAATTTAAAAAAAAATTTATTCAAACACTGTAGATATTAATGAATGTAGTTATTAACGAAAAACTAGTTTATTATGTGTTTAAATTTGTTGACTCAAAATAATCGGAAACTGTGGAGTTACTGCTCAAGGTCCATCTTAATACAAAACTAGAAATGGTGATAAGTAAAAACCATTCGAAATTGTAAAACGAATCAAATCGCATAAGGAAATGGGAACACCTGACTTAAAACCTTATAGAATAGCTATGAACTTAATTTTCTAAAAAATGTACTGATAGGAACTGCAGTAAAAAATACTTTGTTTCAAAAGAAAATGTATAAAAATATGCGATTTAAAATCATTTATATGGCCAACTTGGGTGATACAAATCTCTCTGTATACTATTTTCTCAGTAGCGGTGACGTGCGCTGCATTGCGAAAAAAGCCTTTTAGACAATTTCAACATGTGTTTTTAGCTAAAGCCAAACAATTAATTTTATGACATGCAATATCAATACAAATTCATACTTTTTGATTGCATTTATTTCAATAAATAACTTTAAAATTTTTCGAAAAAAAAAAATTTAAAATCAATGACTTTGTAAAAGAAAAATACGCAAAATATATATTTTTTTTCCTAAATAAAATTGCATGCACAATTTAATTTTAATAGCAGCAAATTTTCCAGCGTGTTAAACATAAAAATAAATATAAAAAAATATATAAATTTTGCCACAAAACAACAATAAAACAAAAAAAAATAATAATAAAAATGAAAAATTTTGCATACGATTTGACTTGCTTTTGCCATATATGAAACCATGCTGTATAGTAGGTAGCTACATATGTGTAGATACAGATACAAATTATATATATGAACGCATTTATCTATGATTATGTAACTAGATCCGATTTATAAACTCGCTTTACCGCAACAAATTTGTGTCTGCCAATTGAACATCTTTGAAAAAAAAAATAAAATAAATAACTCGAAAATTGCTTGACTGCATTTGAAATGTAATATTTTAAAATAAAAAAAAAAAAAAACATAAGTGGTAACGAAGCTTAAAGATACGCTACACTTTGATAACGCATAAATTAATAAAATATCCCCAAAGGTAAAAGTCTCGCAAATGATAAAATTTTGGAATATTTTGAAGAAGTTTTACGGATAAAAATGTTGATGAAAATGATGGATTATCTGTCGCTCAAGATCATTATTGAGTTGAATAATATCCCAGAGTGACTTTTTTAAAACATCAATATAATCGATTCTCAGCACAAATAAATTTTTTTTTTTTTGATTAATCGATTTTTTTCTTAATTATCGATTTTTGTCCTTTTAATCAATTTTGCGAATTAAACAAGTATTTACGATTAATCGCTATTTTTCATTGAACACTTTTGCACGATTAATCGATTTTCCGATTAATCGATACTCTCTTGTTAATCGATTTTTTCCGACTAATCGATTTTCTCTTGTTAATCGATTTTTTTTAATAATCGATTTGCATACTATTTCAAACTTAAAAGCAAAAAAAAAAATATGTCGCTCAAGATCATCTTTTTCAAGAAAATATTAAACTTAAAAACTAATCACTTCTCAAAACTGATTAAATGAACGTCAGTAAATTTAGTTCATAATCCTCTTTCTACTCGCAAAATATTCGTTTTTTAAGGAATCTGTGCGGAATTTATGTCCACAAGATAATCGCTTCAGTACAGCTTTACTTCACTTATCTTCGAACGAAAGTAAAAATCGAGAAGCTTTTCATATATTTCCATATTCCATATTAAATATTCTTAAAATATATCAATCTAGACCTTTCTATATTCCGGAAATCTTCAAAGGTTTTTGAACTTTACACTTCTTTAAAAATCTATTTTTTTTTTTTTTTTTAATAATCAAAAAAAATTCACGCTTAATTTTAAAGTCAAATAGCCTTTGGCCAAAAAAATACTCAAATCTGCAGATTATAAAAGCACAAAAATATATGAAATCTCATAAAAAATCAACGAAAGAGTTGAAAGAACTCATTGATATGCCACGTAAAGCATAAGCAAATTCACATCTTTAAGGAAAGAAAAAAAAACCTAATGATCCAATATAATATGGAGAAACATGACATTAACAAACTTCTACCATTTTTTGCTCATTAACTAGTTTCATTTCTTTCGTGTGGAAATTTTTTACCATAACATAACAATCGCACAAGCCATCATCATTTATCGAACTATTCTAACGTTGATTTGCTTACTTTGCCCTTAGGTCATATGAGATGACTTGCCGGTTTCGATGAAGCAACAATTTATTTAAATATTTATCGATTCGAGTTGAATGAACGCTAAAATTTGAAGTGATTTCTGCTTATTTGACTAAAAAAAAGCTGCGCATGCGCAGTTCAAATGGTCATAGTCTGTCGGCGTTTTTTTTGTATAAGCATAATTAATAGCATAAATTATTTTTTAATTTTAATTTTTTTTTTTTTTTTTTTTTGTCTGTTTTAGGCTTTTGTCAGTTTTCGTATTATCATTATTTTATTTTATGATGAGTGTTAAAGGTCTGAAGTTGCTTAAAGATTATTTTTTTAGAAATAAATATGACATAAGGAAGTAGTTTTAATTTAAATTAAGCAAGCCTAAAAGTATTTGAATAAATAATTTTTTTAAAATATTAAGCATTATTTTTAAATGAAAGTGAATTCTAGAAACGCGCACATTTTTAAAAAGTAAAGAATTTAAGAATTGTTTAGTTATGAATTAAAAGATTTTTAAGATAATGAGACCTTGATGACTATAATTGCTTTATTAAACTGACGAATCCATACTGATACAAAAAAAAACACTAAATGAAAATATATAATTCCGGAAAATGCGGTTTAGATATTTAGAACACAGCATTGTCTAACAACCGCTCTATTAGGAATCTTAACGATTAATTGAATTTTTTTGATTAGTTGTTCCCAAAATAAAAAATAATTAAAATGGATTGTGATTCTTAGTTATTTATCGATAGCTTTTTTTTTCATGGTTTTCATGGCTTTTTTTTGATTAATCAATTTTTTTATATTTAAATACAAAGTAAAAATTAATTCTAATTTCGATTAATCGACAAATTATTCGATTAATCCAAAGCAATTTTCGTTTAATCTATGTTTTCTATATTTAAATACAAAGTTAAAATTAATTTAGTTCTTAATTATAAAAATGAATATTAAAAAAATCGTATACTAAATTCAATTAATCGATAAATTATTCGATTAATCCAAAGCGATTTTCGATTAATCGATTTTCTTATATTTAAATACAAATTTAAAATCAATTCAATTCTTAATTACAAAAATAAATATTAAAAAAAAATCGTATACTAATCTCGATTAATCGATAAATTATTCGATTAGTCCAAAGCGATTTTCGATGAATAGATTTTTTCTATATTTACAAAGTTAAAATCAATTCAATTCTTAATTACAAAAATGATTATTAAAAAATCGTATACTAATCTCGATTAATCGATAAATTATTCGATTAGTCCAAAGCGCTTGAGTGCAAAAGAAAACTTAATGCGATAATTGTATTCTACAGTTTGTATAGTATTTTCTTAAGAAATTTTAAGCTCGACTAGATCGAAGCATTGTTTCGATTATTCGTAAAAAATCGATTTTTAATCGATTTTCTAAAAATATGAGCTTTTCGTTAGATTTTTTTTCCGCTTCATTTTGAAAATGATTTTTAATTTGTTTACTTTTTTTTTTTACTTTAATTTGTAAAAAAAATCGATTGTTTTCTGAATTTTTTTTATCGAATTTAATTAAAAACGTACATTTTTTTAGATTTGTGTCATGCTTCATATATATTCGTTTGGTAGGCTTTACAGATTCTTTTTACTTAAAATAATTTTCTGTGCGCCTGTTTATCTTCACTCCTCTTTCCATAAATCTTTAATATAACTTTCAAATGAGCAATTAATAGCATAAACAATTCCTCGAATCAATTTAACCTCAAACTAACAAGCATGTACTCGAACTTGTAATACAAATAGTACATGTTTTTTTTTTTTTTTGCTCTACCAATTTTTTTGTTTGAATTTCTTATTTGATTTCCCCCAAAGCAACCTTAAATATACAATATAATTTTGCTTGTTCGTATAAAAGTTTATCTCGATCACAAATAGAAATTCCCAAGAATATAGCATGCAGGATAAATAAATAGAAAAAAAATGAAAAGGAAAATAGAATAAAACTAGTACAACACGCGAAATTTTTACACTAATGGCTCACGTAGACGACTTCCGTCAACGAAGATCCCAATGCGACAAATGCCCAAGGAAACATTGCACTAGAAGAAAATTCTAAGTATTATTTCTTTCACTTCGTTGCTGCCAATTGCTGCGTGTTGAACGCGTTGACGAAAAAAAAAAAAAAAAAAAATGTCCATGTGGAAAACCAAAAAAAAAACCGGAGGAAAAACTACAACTGCAAACAGTCACGTAAAATTATTTTAATAATCACATAACTTTGGCATTTACACATCTCAATGGGAGTAAAAAAAAATAAGAAGAAAAAAATGATAAAAGAAGCAGCAAAATTTTTAGGAAAAGCAGCAGAAAATTCATATCATAAAAAAAATGTTTACGCTGCGCCACAAATGCCAATAATTTTCTACGAAAATTTTCGAGTTTCTTTTTTTTTTCTTATCATTTTTTTATGTTTTCGCACAAACGAAATATTGTGAAAAACTTCTTCATACTTTTATTTTTTTTTTTTTTTTTTTGTTTGACGAAGAAAACCGTAAAGAAAATTGTGGCAGACAACAAGAAATAAGTTCGTCTCAAAAGTCTAAAACTGTAAGAAGATGTATCTGAGATGACAATGAGTATGACAGCACAAGGAACCACAACAATGAGTAGCGCTTAAGTGGTATTTGCGGAGCACTTTAGTGTCAACTTTAACAATAACTTATCAAGTCGGAGAAATATATATATAGATATAGATAAATATGGACTAAAAGTAAGAGACATTTTTTTTTCTTTTCACTCAAAGCTTATACGCCTCGTAAGTCATTAGGCAAATAAAAAAGTTGACTTTACAAATAACAAACTTCGGATAACCTTCATAAGAGCTAAAAAAAAAAAATTTTTAAATTCTACCAAAGTGTTGTTATGTTGAATATACACATGGTGAATTAAAATTTCACCACACTCTAGTCTCCGTAGCCCAAATAAAAATAAATATTCCTTTTTAAGTTTCACATTCTCAGTTTGAGCACTTTGCGGCTTGAAAGCCTTCATAAAAAATTTGAAATTTATTTTTATATATTCTACAAAAGTGTTGGTATGGTGAATTTACTCGTGGTGAATTAAAATTTCACCACACTCTAGTCTAGCACTCTCGCTCAGAATATAACCGTAACCCAAATAAAAAAAAAAATTCTTTTTAAGTATCACATTCTCAGTTCGAGCACTTTACGGCTGGTGTTGAGTTTTATTGTAACACCTATTTTTAATTACACCACGCTGCGGTGTTTTTGTTTGTCGATAATATTTTTTTTTTTTATAAAAACATAAAATAAAGATATTAAATAACTTGTCATACACACTTTCTTACTAAACTTTTTTTGAGACGTGTGGTGAATTTCAGTACTCAACAAAAATAATAATTTAAAAATTTATGGTCCAGCGTTACTCTTTTTAGTTGACACTGTTAAAGGTAAGCGTTCTTTTTTCTAAGCCACGGCGAGCATTACTCGATTACTAAGTTTTTCTTGTCGCCAAATACATTGTGGCGCATGGTGAGTTTCACTTCAGCAGAAGTCTTTAAATAGGTTGTTTAATTTTTGTTTAACATTTAAGCATTTTTTGTTGTTTGGTGAATTTTATTATTCAACACGAAAATAAATTAAATATGTTACGGTCTAGGTTTATAACAAAGTTGTAGTAGAGTAATCTTTTATTTTTTAACCCACTGTGTTAATTTTTTTGTTAAATACATTAATTTCTTGCCCTTAAGCTCTTCGTAGTCCATGGTGAGTTACAGCAATTCACCTTAAACGTTATTTTTTTTTAACTTAAGATTAAATCAAACATTTTCTGTATAGAAATACAAAAACTTCATATTTTTTTCTTCTTTTGCTATCAGCATTTCGGGGTGTGGTGAATATACAATGAACTAGGAATCAATTTTTCTGATCACGATGTCGTACATTTCTATATTTTCAACCCCTTTTTAACAATAAAATTTTCGAACGCTCTCGAACGTTTTTGGATTATGGTGAATTTCAATATTTCACCATACAAATATAAAATGTCACCATGCTATGATTTTAGTCTAGCTTTTTAATAGGCTAAGACTTAAATTTAAGACTATTTTATTCGATTATTTTGTATTTTGTGTAGTGTGGTGAATATATTTAAAGTATGGTGACTATACTGTAAATCTTTTGTGAATTAAAAAAATTCTTCAAATCTTTCGTTAGTAAACAAAAAAGCTCGTCCGTATCAAGCTCTGCGACAGAACTAATATATCCACTTAAATATTTTTTCATGCAGATTATAAAAACAGAATACTTCCATTTATATGCCTTTCGTGCCACTGCTGCGGCTGCTGCCATTGGCAAATGCAATACAAAAACCACAAAGAAAAAAAAAGAAGAAATATTTCTATTAAGCAAAAGCAGAAGTTTTGCACAAGATTTAAAAGTTTATTTGTAACTATGAAGTAAAAGTAGAAGTAAAAATATAAGAAACCAAAAGTAAAATACTGCAGCAAGCAAAACAAAGACACAGCAACAACAACTGCGACAATAGAATGGATTTTAAGTTTGTTTGTTCGTTTGTTTGCCAAAGAAAGTATAATGTTCATTTTCACAGCTGGTCAAGCAAATACTTATACACTAACTAAGTATCTATTGTATCTGTCTGTCTATCCAACTACCTTGCTAACTGAAAATAATAATTCTAAATAAGTAAAGGAAAAAACAAGAAAGAAAGAAACATATTTATAAAGTCTAAATAGAATACACAATGAAATTTAAGCTTAAACAAAACGAAGTACTTTGCTAATCCTTTACGCTGCATGTGGTAAAATAGTTCTCTTTTTTTTTATTCTTTGCTATTTATTGTCGGAATACTTTGAAGTTGTTATTTGCAATTTAAAGAATTGTAGACTACATTTCGAACATTGAACTTAAAACCATAGATATGTAGACATGTGCCATTAGTTTTATTTAATAAGAAATCTAAAGTTGAAAAGAGAAACTTAGATGAGAGAAACGATATTCTAAATTTTAAAATTACGCCTTGCAACCGAAATGAATTCATTTAGAGATTTGCGATATGCGATTTGCGCAAATTCGTACGTTTTAAAATTGATTGTGCTCCGGAAAACTTATAAGTTATGATTCGTGTATAGAATGTTGCGTTTAAAGCTTAAAACGTTTTCTTTTTTTTTTTGCGATTGCGGAAACAAGACTCTTCTGGACATGAGATTTTAAATTCTCAAGAAAGGCAAGGGAAATTCTAATTACCAAAGCTTCGAATTTAAACAGGATAAACATGTCGAAAAATAGTTGTATATAAATAATATTTTAGTTAATCGATTATTTTGTTCAAATCGATTAATTATCTGAATTTTTCATTAAAAATTCTGATGCCATTATTATAATTATATAAAAAAAATGCTTTTTTCTTTTAATTTGCCATAAAAATAATATAATGTGGTGAACTTTAACAAAATGGTGTGTTTCAGCCTATGGTGAATATGGTGAATAAATAGAATAAATTTACGGTCTTTGCGAGAAATGTAGCTTAACATCTTCATTAAAAGTAAAAGTTTTTGGAATCTTTAAAAAGAGTAACAGTAGATCAAAATCTAGGAGATACAGAAAGTTATGTTCTTCGCATAAATTGTAGCCAAATTAAGATACATTTATTTGGAATATAAAAAAGGGAAATGAGAACTGAATAGTACTCAACCCAATTTGTCTGGAGAAAAAAATTTATTTTTTTTTTTTTTTAAAGAATCTAATTTATAATTTTGTTTTTTTTTTTTTATTTTTTTTATTTTTATAACGATGAGATGACTCGATGTAGCCATGTCCGTCTGTCTGTCTGTCTGCTTGACACTATGCGATTCTTTGCATAGATTTAAAGATATTTAACTGAAATTTTATACTGAAGCTTTTCTTGGCAACGACTAGGTTAAGTTCGAATATAAAAGTGCCACGCCCATTTTTAGACCAGTTTCTTTTTAATTGCACCGTGCCCAAAATATTTAATGGAAACGCTGCAATCAGCTGTTATTTTTTTGCTTGTTCTATTAATTGCATAAAAACAACAATGTTGAGGCTAGTATAACAAAAACGTATAAAAAAGCATAACATTTTTGTATGCATAAATTTAAAAATCGACTTCTTAAATGAACCAAATGTGTCTAATGCATTGTTTTAGTGGAACTTTAATTTAATTGCATTGTTGCCTTTCAAATTAAACTGTTTTGGCACTCATTGGTTGGACGGTTTCAAAGTCCTTAGCGGACATAGAAACATTTTTACTATTTTATATAGATTTGATAACAATATTGTGTCTAAACTTGAATTGTATTCGACCATTGATCCCCTTCCAACCCAACTCGAAGTTTTCTCCAAAGCACTGATGATCACATATATACAATTTATATAGATTCGTGTGACGGATATATTGTTACGATTCTTGCCTTTATAGCGCGGCTGAGAGGGAGCTTTATTAAATTTTGCTTAGAGAACAGAAGACTTTCCTCTTCACTATGCACCATTTATTTCTCTTCTCTTTGTTACAAAATTCTATTGTTTAATTTAATTCACTTCTGCCCAATACATTACATGTGTTTTCTTAATCGTAGTCAATATCGTTCTGCTGCAGTTGTCTTCAAAAGTGCATTATCAACTTTTCTATCTCTTCTTCTTATTAGTTTCTTTTTCTAACAATCACCTGTGCATGATCATTCCTTCATTTCATACCGCAATCAGCAGTCATGCGTTCATGCAGTGTGATGCAGTGGGGCGAAATTCATGTTCATAACAATATATTTCTTTCTTATTTTTATTTTGCCAAATTCAATAGAGCCATTCTACTGCAAAACTTTTAAACAATTAAAAATTCTTCAGATACTATAAACTCTTTTCAAAAAATAATTTATTGTCTTATTCAAATATTTAACTAAATTAGTGCATTTTATTGAAAATAATTGAATTATTTAATTTTCTCTTTGAAGTATTCAAAGAATATAAACTGTTTTAATGCAATATGTTCATTTAAACTTGCTAAATAAAATGCTTCAATGAACTTTTGCTACAACAAAAAAAAATATATATAAAAATACTTTTTCTACTGCCAAACTATTGTGTTCTAAAATTGTATGCTTCTTTTGCTTAAACTGCAATTTGCAACTATAAAATATACATTTTTTTTTAGTATAAAACAAATAATGTCGCCTGAACCTACTAAAAAAAAAAAATTAAATTAAATTAAAAGAAAATCATATTTATATAGAAAAGAACGAAAGAAAGAAAGAAAAATATATATAAAAACTTAAAAAACATTTCAAAGGTAAAATGCCGTCAAGCGTTTCTTTGTGCAAGCAGACGCCTGCCTGCCTGGCCTATACTGACCAGCAAAAGCAGCTCACTTGAAGGCAGTCATTTGAAATAAATTACTTTGTGCACCTGATGAAACCGAGCCGAAATGAACCCTAACCCAGGACAATACTAGCCAACTTACAAATAGGCAAAATGATGCAACCGAATGAAGTAGTATGCAGGCATGAATGAATAATGCCGTAGAAGCGAAAGAAGAATATTGTTGAAGCATTTTGTAATGCATTTTATACTACAATATTTTTTTTTACAAACTCTTTTGATTTTATTATTTTATAACTATTATAAAGTATCTTTATATTTTGTATCTATACATTTTTTTTTTTATTTTGTACTTACTTCTACTGCTGCCAAGCATTTTTATTGTCATTATTATTTTGATATTTTATGCAACAAGAGAAGCGCACAAGCAAAAAATAAATATGAAAAACTATCTTCATGAAGATTTATGCACACAAAAAAAAGGAAAAAAAAAAAAAGGCAAAAAAAAAAAAAAAATGGAAAAAAAAGTAGCGTCAAAAACAAACAATAAGAAATTATTTTATTTTTCTTTAACAAAATAAAAAAATAAACCTTTAAAAATATTATACAGCTGAAAACCTTAAAAAATAAAAATAAAATAATAAATAAATATTCAAAAGAATTATAACTTTAGGTTAACTAAAGTTTTTGTACACTTGAAGCGCTTAAAAAACGTAGGGAAGACCCTGAAATTATAACTGAAGATACATTTGCACTAGCAAACTTATATGCGGCATACGTGGGTTCAAGTGGGTCACATATTTTAATAAAAATTTAAATAATATTTATGATATTTTAGCTTTAAAAAACATAGTTTTAGAGAAATCGTTAAAAAATAACATAAAAGGGGTGAAGTAAGCCACTTTAATTAAACATATATTTTAGTGTTCATGTGTCTCATACATTTTAATACCTTTTAAAATTTTAACTGCTAGATTCGCTAGATGCAAAATAGTTTCAGTTTAGCAAAAAGAAACACATTTGGTTGGGGGGTAAAGAGGAACACAACATTTACACACACTTTTAAGCATTGATGCAAAATATGAAAAATATTTTGATTTTTTTTTCTGTGAAATACTTTAAAAAATGCATTAATGGAGTAAAGTGAGCCATTTCATTTATGCAAAATTATTTCAATTATAGACATAAAAAAACATAGTTTTAGTGTAATCGTTAAAAGGGTAAAGTAAGCCACTTCAATTAAATATATATATTATCGTGTCCATGAGTCTTATACATTTTCTTTTAGATGTAAAATAGTTTAAGTGTGGCGTAGTGAGCCACATTTGTTAGGGGGTAAAGAGGAACACAACATTTACACAATCTTTTGAGGCATTGATGAAAAATATAAAAAATATTTTGATTTTTTTTTCAGCGAAATACTTTAAAAAATTCATAAATGGAGTAAAGTGAGCCATTTCATTTATGCAAGATTATTTCAATTATAGACATAAAAACATAGTTTTAGAGAAATCGTTAAAAGGGTAAAGTAAGCCACTTCAATTAAATATATATATATATTTTCGTGTCCATGAGTCTTATACATTTTATTTTAGATACAAAATAGTTTAATGGCGTAGTGAGCCACAATTGTTAGGGGGTAAAGAGCAACACAACATTTACAAACACATTTTGTAAGCATAGGCGTAGTGAACCACTTTTGTTAGGGGTAAAGAGGAAACACAACATTTACACACACATTTTGTAAGCATTGATGAAAAATATGAAAATATGTTTTTTTTTTTTAGAAATACTTTAAAAATGCATAAATGGTGCAAAGTGAGCCATTTTATTTATTTATATTTTTGTGTGTGTTTTTAGAATTTTAAAATAGGGCCTTAAAATACTTTTCTTTTAATTTCGAATTCAATTAATGGGGTAAAGTACATCACATTTCTATAGTTTTAACTTTTATTTAACATTTTTTGTTATTATAAGAACGCTTGGCAAAAGATAGCTATGAAATGAAGCGAATTTTTATGAAACGATACAATTTTCTTGAACTGTGAAACTTTTTCGTTCAAATTTAAGAGGCTGAAAAGAACCACTTTATTAATATTGTTCTTTAATGAGTTTTGTTTAGCTTTTATTTATTTTTTATTTAATGTTTAGTAGTATATTTCAAGGGGTGAAATTAGCCAATAACACAGAACTTGCAGTTTACCATTTGAAAAAAATTGTAGAAGAGAACTCAAATATTTTAAAGCATAAAATGTTTTTACTTGATATTTTTAGGTTTTATACAGAAACTTTTAATGGCTGGCGCACAACACTCCATTTTTGTTTTTATATGAAATGTGTATTTTATAAATGTTAAGATTATTTAATATTTGTATTATTATTTATTATTATTATTATAATTATTTATTTTTTTTTTGTGTGTGGAGCAAAATTAATTAATGGCTCACTTCACCTTTTTGGCAAAAATACGAGTTTAGCTTCAAGTAGCACACGCTTCATTTCATCTTACAAATAGCAAACTCCAAAATTTGTTCAACTCTTCAGAAACTTTGAGTTGCTTTGTGACTATATCTGAGCTTTATCTACATTTCACTTTCGCAGCATTCTAATTTTGACTATTTGAATAATCGTTAATCGGTCTTTTGACGCTGACGCGTACTGTAGTGAAACTGCAGTATAACTGTAGTATCTTGACAATTTAAATAGTGCAAAAAATTACATATTCCCTTCAACGACTTGTATAGCGTATTCTATTGAAAAAAGTTAAATAAATACAAAGAAATTTATTTTTTTTACTTTTGGCCGAAAAAAATTATTTTATTGTTTACAAATAAAATCAACTCTGCAGCAAGCAAATGTATCTGCATACAAATTATATTTACAGTTGAAAAGTGTCGTTTTTTTGACGCAACTTTTTATGCTATAAACTTAATTAAATATTATCAAAATACTAACTTTGGCGCTATCAGCTTCAGGGTGCATTAAATAATTATTTTTATACTCGCCACACATAGTGTGAAGGGTATATTCAGTTTGTCTGAAAGTTTGTAACGCATTGAAGGAGACGTCGTAGACCCCATAAAGTATATATATCCTTAATCAGCTCGACGAGACGAATCGATCTAGCTATGTCCGTCTGTCTGTCCGTCTGTCTGTCCGTCTGTATATTTCTAAGCATCTTTTTCGTTGAAGATATAAAGATATTAAGCTGAAATTTGGAACTTAAGCTTTTCTCGGCAACGACTATTATGAGTTCGAGAATTATAGTGCCACGCCCATTTTTAGGTATAGCCTCCATACAAACTTACCGTTTTTTTCCGATTTTTGTTTAAAAATTGTAATTATTTATGAATGTATTCGCTCCCAATTGTGTAAAAACATTTCTTTGTCATCCAGTGTCAAAACCAAGATGCCACGCCCTCTTTTAGGCATAGCCCCCATATAAATTTTCCGTTTTTTCCGATTTTTTGTATGAAAATAGTAATTATTTATGCATATATTCACTCCAATTTGGCTAAAAACATTCTAATGTCATCCAATGTCAAATCAAATGTGCCACGCCCATTTTTTGGTATAGCCCCCATACAAATTTTCGGACCATTTTCGATTTTTTTGTATGAAAATGGTTATTATTTATTCATGTTTTTACTCCATATTGGGTAAAAACTCTTAAAATGTCATGGTGCCACGCCCATTTTCAGGTGTTTCTTGCATACAACCTTACCGCCCGTTTCCAGATATATTCGAGAAATATGTTGTTATACATATCTGTATTTTTAGCTCAAACTTTTAAATTAATATTGTGTGTAAACTTAGGTGACCACTGATGATTACACATAAACTCTTTAAAGATTCGTGTGACGGGTATTTAAGCTTCGGTTATACCGAAGTTAACGTTTTTTCTTGTTATTTATTTATTATTATCTTTTTTTTTTTTTTTACAGTTCCGTTGAATTAATTGCTCTCCTGGCCATATCATGTACATTCTTCTTGTTCATGCATACAAATAAATTGAATAGTCGCCTTAAGGAAATGGAAGTAAAACTACAACCTTCAGAATTTTCTGCATTAGGTTTAACTGGCAATCATATTAGCGGAGGAGATGGAGGCAGTAAGTTTTTATTATAAAATTTCTTGCATTTCAGAGATACGAACTTTTTCGTTTTTGTTATAAGTAACTTCTCGTTCTTAATATAATAACAACTTGTTCATAATGTAAGACCAACTCGTTCTTTAAAGAAGTAAAAAATGTTCTTGATACAAGCACATTTTATTCTCTAGATAAATTTGTTCTCTCTTGTCACGAAATGGTTCATGATAATTTTTTTATTTTCAATAAAAAAAAATTATGAATCATGGTCCACTTTATATACCGCTCAAATGTATAATCAATTTCTCGAAAATCTTATGACTCTCGAATGAGTCGTTGTAAACTATGTATACAAAACAACAAACGGACTGTTCCTATCTACAGAACGTGACAATAATGACATCAAGAATAGGGCGATGTATGTCAGACAAGTTATTTCAGAAAAAACATCGGGCATCTTTAGACTATAAATACGGAATAAAAAACGATTATAATAGACAGTTACCAAAGAGTCATTAAAGTGTAAACAGCAGTATTGAAGCCGAAGATAATTCAGTAAAAAGGATTACACATAAGAAAGGAGCAGGAACAGCAGTAATGGACAAACAAATTGTAAAACATGGAAAAAACGAGAAATCAGTTGGGCGAAAGAAAAAGAATCCAAGTAGCGATGATGACGATAAATCCAAAGCAGTAGTAAAATATTTGGATGATGACGATGATGATGAGGATGATGATGAGGATGAGGATGAGGAAGATGACGACGATAACCTTCGTCAAAAAATTCAGTTAAATTATGACTGATTGAACATTTTCCGGTTTCAATTGTTTAAAAAGCACGATAAAAAAATTTATTTAAATACTGCATAACTTTCTTATAAAAATTTTTTTGATTTTAAAAATGGTTCTAAATTTTTTAAATTGTACAATGAAGCACATACACCAACATACAAAAAGATGAACATGTTTAAAAAAAAATAAACAATCAAGAATTTTTATTTTATTGTTTTTATTTTCAAAATGATCCAAATCAATAATCCAAAACGTTTATAAAGATTCAAATGCTAAAATAATAAACTATTATTTTCGAAAGATTAAACGTAAAATAATTTATTTATTAATTTTTTATATGTATCTCGAATAGTGATAAGCGTCGGAACGGAAATCCCGTGGGTACCGATTACTTTTAGTTATGAAAATCCAAATATTTGTTAAATTAGCGGGACCACGCTTCAAAATTTGGGTAAAATAATAACAGTACCCAATTAAATGAAGTGTCACATGAACATCAAAACACCAAAAACAATTTTTTTTTACATTTTACTTTCATTCTCTTTATGGGAGCCCAATTTGGGGGAGTCCCATAAATTCAGTTGTGTGCAAAATAATAGCATTCAAAACAATTTCATGTGAAAAGTTGCTGTTTGTGGACATTTTTTTGTATTTATTGATTAAGTGGCGTTAATAAAATTTAATACATACGAAAATTTAAATCTAAAATTATTGAGACTTATAAAAATGGGACGAAGATAGACGTAAGACGAGCAATAATCAAAAGATTGCTGGAACAGTGGAAAACCAATAAATTTATTTAAAACGTTTGCAGAATGCTCAGACAAAATGATCGCCAATTTAAAGAAGATGATGCGTTGAATAGGGTAGCCAGTATTGTTAAGAAGCACCCACAGTTGACCTTAAAGAAAATTACCCAGGAGCTGATCTTGCAGTTTATTCATCAACAGTTCTAAGACATCATATCCCGAAGTCCTAGAAGGTTGCACTATAAACACCTTCATATTTAATGTTTACGGTAGAACCCGTATATTTTTTACGAATACGCTCGTGAGTTTCACACAGTTCATCAAATCGGCCTATTGCATAATTTATTGTTTCAATTACTATTACAGTTCCAGCAACTATTTCGCAAACAAGTATTACTCCCTCTTTAAATTGAACCAATATTTCGACAACATTTTTCGCTGCAGCAAGCATGTTGTTTTTCTTTTGATTTCCAGTCGTTGCGTTCAAATTCGTTGTTGAGTTGTCCTTAACTTTCCGTAGTCTTCTTAATAAATCAATTATTTCAGCATATAGTTCTCGTCTATATACTGTTTCCTGTATTGTATTTAAAGTGGAGACTGCTTTGATATTGCCGATGCTCTGTACGCCTTCGCTGTAGTTCGATGACTGAACTTTTGAAAATCAAGCTTCCTATTTATAATACAATATATGGATAGAAGTGACATTGGGACAGTAGCAAAGTATACTTGTACAAGTTTTTATTTTCAATAATAAATGAATCATGGGTCGTTGGGTGATCAGGTATCTCAAACAAAAAGAAACAAACTTATCACGAGAACAAAATGTGCACTATGATATTGTATACTTCTAGTTTTACATAACTACTTTATAAGAAATAATTTTTATCACCTTGGCGAAACGAGAAACGCCTGTTCTCATCTTATAAGCATGACTTTGTGAAGAAATCGAGACTGCAATGATATCAGGAATTGCCTTGTATGTATATATCACAAAAAAATATGCAAGAAAAACCATCTGGCTTCTGAACAAAAAACGAAAGTTGTCTGGCTTATGAAAATATTTCCGAAATCGTAGTGATTTTCGATGATAAACTAACAAACCGTTTGGTAAAATATTGCAAAAAAAAAACAAATTCAGTCATGTTCCCAATTTCGGAAATTACAATGCAAAAATCAAAAACGTTTTTAAATATTGAAATGTTAATTATTCAGCATAAAATAATTTATTTATAAAAACAGTTAAAACCATGGTGTCATAATATATATCTCGAAGATGAGAGACGTTTATCAGAATAGTTGAAAGATAAATTTTTTAAACCCTATTAGGTGTATTTAACGATTTCGTTAGCAAAATTTGAATACTTTTCACGTACACGCTTTATGGTATCACATAATTCATCACAATTATTAATAAGTTTATTTATGCGTTCAATTACAACTGGAGCCCCAGCAATAATTGCAAGCACAATGATAACGATCGGACCAAATTTACCAAATATTTGAATAATATAAGGCGAATGATGTAGGACTTCGCTCAAAGCAAGCATGTTTTTTTTTTTTTCTAAAGCGTCGTCTAACTTTCCGTAGTCCTCTTACTGAATTACTTAATTAGCCGTCTGATATTTCCATAAACGTGAGTACAACTTCGCTGAACTTCTATGACTGCACTTTTGAAATGCATATCTTTGAAGCAAATAGTCTATACGCTATCTTTATCCAATAAAAGTTAATTTACTATTATTGTTAGTAGATAGTCTTACTGATTAGATTATTCGATTTACGTCTTATGATCATCAGTGGCTTAGGTAAAATTTGGAAAAGGTATGCACGATGTGCAGAGTACCTGTAAGATGCCTGATATGTACATATATTATTCTAGCCTCTTTAAGGGGTAGAAAGTATACAAGTCAAAGTCACATTTTTTTTTTTCTTTAAGTAAAAAGTTCTTTGCATTTCCCTGTTCATTTTTTTCTGCATTTTACAAGTCTTAGTGTTGCAAAGTAAACTTTAAAATTTAAAAGTGTTAAAAAGCTGTTTGTGTAGTGTTGCAAAACATATATTTTTTTCAAGTGTGCTCACAATGCCTCTCTTGTTCAATTTTACTTTTTTGCACTATTGCAAAACCTTGTGAATACTTTAAAAATAAAATGAAAGAAGCTTTTCTTTAAGAAAGTTTTGGAATGCTTTTTTGTTTTTATATTTTGATTACAAAGCTTTATAATGCAATCTAATTTGTCATAATCAAATATTATTAATTATATATTATTAATTTAATTCTAACAAGAAAAACGTTAAATTCGGTAGAACCGAAGCTCAAATACCCGCCACACGAAACTTTAATTATTGTCTTGAAAAAAGAAAAAAATTGGAAGGTGAGTTTGTATAGGGTCAATATGTTATAGTGGCTCGATCCTTGTCATATCGGTAGCATATTCATACGATAACAGTAGAAGTAATTTTACACAGCTTGAAGTGAATATATCCATAAATAAGAACTATTTTCATACAAAATCTGAAAATGGGCGCTTGACTTGTATGGGGGCCATATCAAAAAATGGCCGTGGCACCTTTCTTTTGAAATTGAATATCATAAGAATTGCTTTTGCCCATATTTGTAGTAAATACATTCATAAATACTAACAATTTTCATAAAAAAAATCGAAAAAAATGGTAATTTTTTTTTGGGGCTATATCTAAATTTGGGCGTGGTACCTTTCTTCTAATATTTGATGGATGAATATTGGATTAGAAGTGTTTTTACACCATTTGTAGTAAATACATTCATAAATAATCACAATTTTCATAGAAAAAATCGAAAAAAATAGTAAGTTTGTATGGGGGCTATATCTAAAAATGGGCGTGGCACCTTGGTTTTAACATACAAACTGCCTACGAGCACTTAAAGCTTAAGTTTAAAGTTTCAGGTCAATAACTTTGAACCTTTCTGAGAAAAACGCATTGCAACAGACAGACAGACGGACATGGCTTAATCGATTTGTCTCGTCGAGCTGATTAACAATATATATACTTTATGGGGTCACCGATGCCTCCTTTAATGCGTTACAAACTTTCCGCCAAACTGATAATACCCTACACACTATGTGTGGCGGGTATAAAATATAAAAAAAAATTATTATTTTTTGCATTTTCATTAAATTATTTTAAATAATTTCAAAAAATTTCTAAATTAAATATTTCAATTAAGATCTGTATCAAATAATTAAACTAAGCACAATTAAATTTAAAATAATGAAAATAAAAAATAATAAAATTATGAATTCATTATTTACAACGCTTTATTATTAATTATTTAAAAACGTATCTAATGCGTACAAAAACGTTTTTGTTTCATATTTTTCAATTAATTTTTGCATGCCTAAAACATTTAAAATGTTTATTTATTTATTTATTTCTATGCGTAAATTATATGTTTTTGTTTAATTAAGCCTGCAAAAGCCTACACACCAAAAAAGAGCAAAATATACTCTATGCGTAGTAAATTAGTTTAAAATGATAAACCAATTTATGCAATTTTTATTTTTGATAAATTTATTATTTACAAAATTTTTTGGAATAATTTTAAGTGGAAACTTTAAAAGCAAAAACATTGGTTCAATGCATAATTAAAAATCAATTTAGGCTAATTAAGCGCTAAAATGTATTATAAACTGGAAAAAGTATCTAAAAAAAGTATCTAAAAAAAATATCTAAACAAAAAAAAAGTATCTAAACAAAAAAAGTATCTAAAAAA
>JAEIFJ010002115.1:0-37951 GCA_018903435.1 Leucophenga varia | reverse complement strand
GAAACCATTACGTGTCATGGGGCCCTTCCTCATACATTTTCCTTCCTCCATTTTCTTTGGTGAATTTTTAATAAAAAAAACAAATAAAATAAATTAAAAACTATAATTTATATAATATTTCTCTAGGTCCATTTTCACAATGTCTGGCTAAATTGGCTGTTAGTTAAGCAATGCTTAAATTTAAACCACTCTGAAAATTAACTACTGAATAAATGTTCGTTAAAATTTAGCAAGACATTTCAAAAAATAGAATCTTTGTTTTATTTTTAAAGCTTAAATATTTATGCATAAAAAAACAATATGAAATAACTTATTAAATTGGATATCATTTATGGCTGTGTTGTGGTGTACTCGGCGCTGATTCATGGTTTCCTTATGAAGTGTAGTGTACCGTTATATTTTATAATTAAATTAAAATTTATAGACGATTCCGTATTATCTTACCAGAAGTAAGATAATACGGAAAACAAATAAACTTTTAGTCAAGACATGCGAATGTCGTTTTTGAAATACAAGTTTTGAAAAAATATGCTAAAAATTCATTAAAAGAATGTATTGGCTATTTAATACAAACCAGACTAAAGCTTGAAAAACAAAATACTATTGTATAAATCAATTTTGAAGCCTGTATGGACATATGGCATTCAGTTCTGGGGAACCACTAGTTAAAAAAAAAAAAAAAATCATTGGGTCAATATTATTTTTCTACCATTGTATGGACTCATGAAGGCATCAAAGCAACACATGTAAACATTTTTCTCTTTGGTATGTAGAAACAAGAAAGAACGCTGAAGTCAGTATGCTCGACTGCAAGATACCCTGTACCCAATCTTTATGTACCTTAAATTAAGTCCTATCTTTGTATATACATTATTGTATTGAATTTTCAAACAAAAACTTGAAAAATTGGGTAAATTTATATGGGGGCTATACCAAAAATTTTGTTGGTTCTACCCCTATTGGGATATTTTATTGGACTATCACATACGTAATATATACTAAGTTTGAACTTCCTACAATAAAAAAACAATGACGTATTTTATGCAAAAACCTAAAATTTTTGGGTATATTTGTATGGGGGCTATACCTAAACTTTTGTTGGTCCTACCCATATTGGGATATTTTCTTGGGACTATCATAGACATAATTAATACTAAGTTTGAACTTCCTAGAATAAAAAACAATGACGTTTTTATGCAAAAACCTTAAATTTTGGAGTACATTTGTATGGGGGGGTACCCCTTAAAATGGGTCTAGAGAAAAACCGTTTGCAAGTGAACACTTGACGGCTCAGGAGAGTCTAAGTTTCAAATATGGTGGCCCTATCTCTTATAGTCTCCTAAATAATCTCTCTCATACGGCAGACAGCAGGACAGACAGACGGACAGACGGACGGACGGACAGACAGACATAGCTAGTTCGACTTCCCTTCCAATGCTGATCAAGAATATATATACTTTATATGGTCTATCTTGGCTCCTTCTGCCTGTTACATACATTCGCACAAACTTAATATACCCTTTTACCCTTTGGGTACAGGGTATAAAAAGTCTGTTAGAACTATGGGGAGAATCATCGCAGCGCCGTTTTGCTTCAAGCAGATTTAAGCATTTCTAAAATATTTGACTCGTTTTATGTGTTTAAACTTTCCCTTCGATCAACACAGGTTTTACTCTGGCTTTTAGATTTTGTAAAAAATGCTACCGCTACTTTTTATATTAATTGGCACAAATTGAAAAACGCAGTTTGCAAAAAGACGGGCCACCTTTAAATATTGATAAAAAAAAGATTATATCAAAGTATGTGGAATATCCAGGTCAGTAATGCTTTTACTTTGAAGAGAGTAACCTTCCGAAAAGTTTAAAAATTCAAAGATTCATGTCATATGCTACTTGCGGCTCTAACAGACTTGAACTTGTGAATGCATTGTAGTTAGCCAATAAGCTATTATCCACTGTATAAAAGTCTTAGGAACGGATTGAAGTCAAAAGATGTTGAGGGGCGATTTTTCAAATACGAACAACTTCTTCAACGGAAAGAAAACAATTGATTTATTTCAAAAATCCAGAGAAAAACAAATCGTGGGACCTCCCGGACATGCTGAGCTGTTGAGCTGTTGACCTGTTGAGCCCGGGTTAATCCATATCAAGAGCTCTATTAGAAAAAACTAATGCGTTTAAGAAAAATTTTGCTGCTCCTCCCATATTGGTCTATATCATTGAGACTACCAAAGGCATAATTTATACTAAAATTGGGGATACCCATTAAGTGGGGTTAGAGAAAAACCATTTGTCAGTGCACACTTGAGGGATTAGGAGAGTCTAAGTTTCGAATATGGTGGCCCTGCCTCCTATGACGGACGGACATACAGACAGACGGACATGGCTGGATCGACTCTTCTCGTCGTGGTGATCAAGAATATATATACTTTATATGGTCTACGATGTCTCCTTTAATGCGTTAACAAAATAAAAATACCCTCCACACTATGTGTGGCAGGTCTAAAAACATTCTTACTTTATTCGAGTGATGGGCCCGGGAGTTAGACCTAGAAAATTCAAAAAGATTGGCAAGGCAAGCTATTATTGAACTTAAAAAGTTTCACGTTGGGTCGGCCCCTCGCCATCTCTAATCAAAACCAAGTTGGACACACTTCATTGGTCTGACTGAGCAGCACATCGTTCTTTTGAAGATGGCAAAAATTTGGTTGATTTGTGAATTACCTTAAAAGACGATGAAAGTCGGGAGGTTGACAGTAGATCTTAGTCAATATTTCCATTGTAAATCTTTAAACTATAGGAAAAAAACTGGGGATTAAGATATTTACTCCAAAACGTTAAACGTGTATATATTTGTGGTGAAAAGGAAAAAGTGCTTAAGTCGACTTATGAATACTACGCTGATTTCCGTTTTGAAAAGTACCTCCATGCAAAATTCGAACTATTTTTCACGATTTTTCAGGAAGTTATAGACAAAGTAAATTTTGATTAATCTCACTTTTGCATACAATTTCAAATTATTTTAAACTTAGAAAGTGCTCTTCTGCAAAACGACAAAATCAGACTTAAGCAGTTTTTCCTTTTTACCGCAGATATAGTAATAGCATTTACCCGCGACTTTGCTCGCGGCTTTGATTCCAATTTTTTTTTTTTTTTTTTTTTTGCTTCTACTTGTCGACTTAATATAAATTGGTAAAACAGATCTATTCTGGGTCTACCTATTTTGAAATCTCGTTTTAGAAATCTCAAAAACAAAATTGGTCAATATATCTATTTTGTGATTACTAATGGGTCCCATGTCCAAATTTCGGAAATTCCTTGAACACGCCAAAAATATTTTTTAAGTCTATTCATTCCAAAGATATGGCTTTCCGGTTTCAAGGCCTCCATTAGGCCCCCCGGTCAACATTTTGCGAAATCCCGTCTTAGTGCTTCTCTACTCAATGATATATATGTACAGTAAAAATTGCATCCTTCTATTTTTAGCCGTTTGGCCTGTAGGCTGATCGCCTGAAATCGGTCAGTCAATCAATCAGTCAGGTGAAAGATTAATATATAATATTATATTTTTATATTATTTATTAGCAAAAGGCTATTTCTGCTACATTCTACAGAACTTCAATGAATTATGAAACCTGAATATACAAATCACAAAGAAACTAAACCTTAATTGTTTTAGACAAATTTATCTGCACATCGCTTATGTGATTGTAAAATTCAATTAAAATATCAAATTTATTAGCATATTACTAAATAATATTTATATTTTGTTTTAGTTATACTATATATTATATACTCTCCTCTCTACACTCAACCTTTCACATTACTTCACAAAAAACACAAATATAACTCTGCCTTTGGATTGTTTTGTCTGTTATGCAGGCAACCTCAGCAGGAGTAGTAATATCAAATTTTATACGAAATTTAACAAAATATGCTTGAAGTAAACACAACACAAGCAGGCATAATAAATCAAAATTAATATGCATTTCTATATAATATCATCATTATTATTAACATAATTATTAATATATTATTCATTATCAAATACATTAGTTGAGTTAGGTGAGTTGATAGGTTAGAAAGTCAAAAATGATATTTTGGTATTGCATTAACAGATGAAAGGAGGGCAAGCGGTCCGTTAAACATCATAAAGAGTTGTATGCACACAACATATCAGTCTCTTTGTAAAACAAATAATAATGCCAGGAAGGTTTCTTCAATTCAATTAAAATATCAACAAATGCATACTGCATCTCATACAACAAATATCTGACACGTGCATAGCTTACTATATTTTCTATCTCTCATTCTATGTAAAGTGATATTAATTATTGCATGTGCCTGCCTGACTGACTGCCAGTGTATAACAACTCTGCCCAAAGCTGTCCTTTAACAGAGTTCATACTGATTAAGTGACTTAGTTGTGGTTGTCCAATGCATTTGTTGCACTTATAATACCTCTATCTCGTCTGTTATCCTTAGCATGCATGCATGTCCTGCTACTATTTCTTGAATATGTGTAAACTATGTTGTTGGCAGACACGAATGTCAGCGGTTTACATGAACAAACTAATTTGTCACAAGTGGTTGAGAATAAATGCACTTGGGTGGTGTTGTTGCTGGTGGTGGTGGTAAATAAGAAAGTGTTTGGTACATAGAGGGAATATTTTACAATTGCATTTGACATATTAATGTAAAAGAAATTTAGTTGTAGTTAATTAATCTGAACTGTTTAAGAAGCTTTGCATTTGATTAAATAAAAATTTGCATAATACAATATATTATTAAGGGGTTTTTTCTTTGAAAGGATTACCTAAATAGAAGACAGTGAATAAATAAACAAGAATAAAATGACCAGTAATTTTGTTAAGGTAAGGTATAGGCACTTCAATCTATGAATCGCATACTGCGAAAATTTAATCTGTGATGAAAGTTAAAAACTGCGCAGCATTACATATGAACCTTAGAAAGTCTAGAGACTTATCAGTTCTTAAGATAAAGATCCACTCGAACTCAACTAAAACAAATTAATTAAAAAAGAAAAACAACCAAATAACCTTCCTGACTATTCTCCACCGTTTCAAAGTTATGGGAATGATACAAAAGCGAATTAAAGCCAAGAAATGTTGAGCGGTAAAACGGAAAGTAGGATTTCTTGCATCGTATTGTTAACAGCGATGAAAAATAAATTCGTTAAGCCAATGCAAAGAGACTTCTCGGAATATGGGCAAGCAAAATTAACATTTATGGATCGAAGCTGTGTATTTGTTGGGACCAGCTTCGCATGATACATTATGAGCTATTTAAGTAAAACCAACAAAATTAATGCTTTTGATAAAAAGTGGACCCAATACTAAATAAAATGAACAGGTGATTCTGCGCCATAATCAGTGCTAAGTCCAACTTTGCTAAACTGGTCAAAAAACCAACTTGAAGGTGGCAAAAATTAGGTTGATTCTAGAATTGCCTGAAAAGATGAGACTTTTTTTTTTTGTTGCGATTTTCGTGTTAAGAATCGAGTAAAATAAACAAAATCAATCGTTATGAACATTAAATTCTTTTCTTAGCACCATACTTTATTGTATTGAATTTACTTACAATGACTCAAAAAAACAAAAACAAGCAAGAACGTTAACTTCGAAAGCACCGAAGCTCTTTTTATTCGTTTTCCCAAAAAAATAAGAAAAATAGAAGATGAGTTTGTATGGGACTATATGTTATAGTGGCTCGATCCCTGTCATATCGGAAGCATATTCATAGGATAACAGTAGAAGTGATTTCATACATAGAGGGGAGAGAAAATACCCAAAAATAAGAACTATTTTCATACAAAATCTGAAAATGTGCGCTTGGTTTGTATTAGGGGCCATATCAAAAAAATGGGCGTGGCACCCTCTTTTTGAAATTGGATGTCATTAAAGTGTAAATATCATTTTCAAATAATACCAACTTTCATACAAAAAATCGAAAAATAGTAAGTTTGCATGGGGGCTATATTTAAAAATGAGCGTGGCACCATTCTTCTTGTATTGGATGGATGGATTTTGGATTAAAAGTGTTTTTACCCGATTTATAGTCAAAACATTTATAAATAATAACTTTTTTCATACAAGAAAATCGAAAATAATGGTAAGTTTGCATGGGGGCTATATTTAAAAGTGGGCGTGGCACCTTGGTTCTGCCATACAAACTGCCTATTAACACAAAAAGCGTAAGTTTATAGCTTCAGGTCAATATCTTTAAAACTTTCCGAGAAAAACGCATTGCAACAGACAGACGGACAGACAGACAGACGGACATGGCTAAATCGATTCGTCTCGTCGAGCTGATCAATAATACATATACTTTATGGGGTCTCCGATGCCTCCTTTAATGAGTTACAAACTTTCCGACAAACTGATAATATCCTTCACACTATGTGTGGCGGGTTTAAAAAAAAAATTGGGAAAATTGGAATTCAGTGGGACTATCATAGGCATAATCTATACTAAATTGATAGTTTGTACAATAAGAAACAAAGAAGTTTTTATACAATATATATATAATGATAACACATTCATACAACAACACAGCCCTGCATCAGTTTTGCGAATAAGATGAACCTAATGTTTCCGAAGGAATTTTCGTCAACATTGGATGACATAAGAAGTGTTCTTACCCACTTTGGAGTAAATTTGTTCATAAATAATACCTTTTTTCACACAAAAACTCGAAAAATGGGGGCTAGACCTAAAAAATGGGCGTGGCACCTTGGATTTGACATTGGATGACATAAGAAAGGTTTTACCCAATTTGGAGTGAATATATTCATAAAAAATACCTATTTTCATACAAGAACTCGAAAATAGATTTGTATGGGAGCTATGCCTATAAATGGGAGTGGTACCTTGGTACTGCCTAGGACCAAAAAAGGTGAAGTTTGAAATTTCGGGTCAATATCTTAGAAACATTCTGAGTAAAACGCATTTCAACAGACAGACAGATGAAGATGGCTAAATCGATTCGTTCCTTCGAGCTGATCAATATATACTTTATGGGGTCTCCGATGCCTCGTTTAATGCGTTACAAACATTCGGTCTACTCGTATGTGTAACTGGTATTTAAAATAAAATGATCATGTAGTTTCCTTAACCATACTATTTAATGCTTACTTCGAAATTTATTGTATGATGATTGTGTTTATTTAACAAATCGGACCTCTATCCCCTTGACCACAACCGTTGCCCGAAGGCAACTTCAAAATTTAACGGACTACATTTAACGTCTCTTTAGTTTTGGTTTGCTGATTTTTAATAACAATGAAAGTTTTATGTGTCTAATTAAAGTGAGCATAAAAAAAAAAAAAAAACATTTGTAGATTATTTGCTGAAGATATTTGAAGTACACAAAATTTCAAACTGTTGGACCCACGTGACTTGAAATTTCGCCCTAAAAGTACTAAACATAATTTAGGAAAAAAGTTAGAGTCTAAAGGTTCAAGTCTGCTGTCAAGCATTCCTTAACTATTTTGGAAAAAGGCTTTCCTTCCAAATGATACGAATATTCCCAAATGTCAATTCTTTCTTGACTATCAAACAAGTTAACTGGATTACATCTGCAATACGGTTTCGTTCGATTTAATACCGAGTAAAACTAGGTAGTCCGCAATATTGCCCAATCCATCGATAAAATATAACTCAAAAAATTTAAAAATTAATACACATTTTCAATAAAAAACGTACACGGTTCTGGGATTCATTATATTTGAGATGAACCCAGCACATCATTAACGGCTACATCAGCCAAGTGGAGAAAACTAAAAAACCCAAAGATTATTTTGTATACTCCAAAACACATTTACTTTTGCTTTCCATAGAAGCTCTTGCCCCCACATAACTAGAAGCATTTGTCACCTCCCCCAGTTCATGAAACAAGCTGAAGCGAAACAAAAATCAATACAAAGCTTGATTCTATGCAACCACTTAATACAACCTTAAAGACAATGAACTAAAAAAAAATTTCTACTAAAAAATTTATAATTTATGTACTACATTCAACATTGCAAACAACAAATCAGAAAGGCAACAACATTAGTCAATCCAAACAAATCTCAAAGATATTTCGAAATGGTTTTGATATGTAGCGCAGCATAATTTCGTCAGCAAAGAGTAATTGTGGAACTACAAATGCACGCTGCTGCTTGTCAGAATGTCAGAAAGCTTTCAGCTGTTCTATTATGAATGCATGCTGCTGCTGCTGCATGTGCATAAAATTGTACGTGCAACAAATGCTGCATGCAACATACGCAGCTACTTAAAATATCAGCACAGCACAGCACAGAACAGAACAGCGGCAAACTCACATAAATCCTACTAGTGACGCTAATTGTCTGCTGCAATTACTTTTACGTGCCAAAATGCAGTAGCAGCAGTAGCAGCAGCGAGGTTGGAATTTATTTAAGAGAAATTTTCTTATAGAAATTAAAATACTTTCTCAGCAAAAGACGCAGTGAAATTTTAACTTTAATTAGACGCAGCAGCAAAACAGCTGCATGCTGCATAGTTGAAAGCGAGCAAATGGAATTGATTCCCAGTCATTCATTCGCACATTCATTCATTCAGCTGCACTAACACACAAAACGTCGCCAATTACTTAATCAAAAGGCATCAAGCGCCTTTGTTGCTATGCGACAACGACACAAAAGCGACATTATCAACATTATCCTTGCTGCTGCTACTGCTACTACTGCTGCTGATTATGCTGCACAAACATATTTTGCATACTGTGACAGACACCTTTTGTGTTTTTACCTTTAAGACTTATACTGCTGCACTCTATAATTTTATTTTTTTTTCCTTCTTAGCAAATTAACGTCATCAGACGCCGTTTGTCATTTTGAAACGCTAAGATTTTCACGCGCATCATGTTCATTTGTCTGATAAGTCATCTACTGATTCATTTAAATAGGAAAAAGTAATTTAATGGACATAATTTTCTTTAGTTTAATTAATTGGGTAAAGAAGCATGGACTATTTTTTAATGGTGGCAACTTAGCGCCTTCGTACTGCCGCAGTGAGCCGACCGAACATCACACTGCGTGCTGCCAGACTCTGTACTGATAGGCAGCAGCTCATAACTTCCGTGCGCAGCTCATAACCCGGCGAGCCACCTTAATATCCCTGACGGTACACGGGCGATAGATCGATGGGTTGGGATTAAGGAAGCTTAAAGCGTGGCAGGAGAGGAAGTTATCGGCGGACTACCACGAGGACACCGATGTCTGAAGAGACCTGGAGAAGCATCAATGAACGGATAAAGCTAAAATCACAGTTATCTGTGGCCATCTTAATTGAGCAGAGAATAGATCTCCAAGAGCAATATCGCATAAGGCAAAGAGAAGTCAAAGCGTAGCGTAAGACGTCATAAACGAAATCGCATCCTCGAACTGGTAACAGAAGCATAGAGGGCAGCACATGAAGGTGACAGTGCCACCGTTTACAAGGTCGTCAAGAAATTGGTCGACAGGGACCTTCAAACAAACCACCCATTGAAGGATGTAAACGGTCGCTTACTTAGCTCGGATGAGAAGCAACTAGCTAGGTGGAGGGACTAACAACCGAAGCCCCCAGTCGCGCCGAAGTGATTGCTGCTATCAAGTCGCTTCTTAACAACAAGGCAGATGGTATTGAAAGTATTCCAGCGAACTAGGCGGACCCCGACCTTGCCGCTGATCTCCTGCATCCACTTATTCAGACAACATGGGATAACGAAGCCTTTTCCACTAATTGGACGACAGGAATACTTGTCAAATTACCGAAGAAAGGGAACCCAAAGGAATGCGACAACTGGAGAATGTGTGCTGACTGCGATTTCGAAAATTGTAGCGAAAATTATTCTGGATAGTAAAAGAACACATGTACTGGACAATCGGTGACGAACAAGCAGGTTTCCGGCCTTCCTTATCGTACACCGACCACATAAATACTTTGCAGAATTTAGGTCGGATCTGCAGCCTGCTGTTCGTCGATTTTGTGAAGGCTTTCGACAGTGTTCACCGGAGTTATATACGGGCTGCCTTACGCCGAAGGAATGTGCCCGAAAATATTATCGCTATAATCAAAGCAACGTAATATGGCGCGTAATGTCTTTCTGTCTACATCCTCTAACCAATTCTGTTTCTAACAGTAATAGGGGATGTTTTGCTGTCGGCGCTGCAACCACTCCCGAACACCGGAAAACGATGGTTGATGACTGAAAAACTCCAGCACCTCGACTACGCTGAAGACATTGGCCTTCTCGTGCATACCATGACGGATTCATTCCGAATGACCACAACGCTTGAGAAGGCATCTTCTTCCGCTGGGCTAAAAATCAACAGGCGGAAAACACAAGCAGCCAGCCTTGTCTTACAAGGCCGACCACGAGTAGAGTTCTAATCGATGGACGACAAATAGAGATGGTTGAGAACCACATATACCTAGGCAGCATTCTTGCAGAAGAAGGCGGAAATGAGCTGGATGTTTGCAGCCGCATCAGCAAAGCCAGGGCTGTTTACGGTATGATGTCTCCCATCTAGCGTAACCACTATTGAGGTTGTTCAAATCTATCGTGCTTTCAGTGCTACTCTACGGATGTTGCACTTGGAAGGATACCACAACCATCACCAACAAACTTCAGGTTTTTTGTTAACCGCTGCGTAGGGGAGCATTATCCGAATCCATTGGAGGGATAGAATTCCCAGTGAGGAGGTGTACCGCAGGGCTAACATCGATCCGCCCAGCAGAAGGATCATGCATCAGAAGTGGAGATGAATTGTACATACACTGGAATCTCGATGAGAGAAAAGAAGACGTTCAGTGGGCAACGTCGACGACGAGAAAGGACCCATGCAAGTGGAATCACTTCCAAACCTTGATGTGAACATAGATGTCGAGAGAAGAGGACGTCCTAACCCAGAAACATGGAGGAAAGAAGTAGTCGAGGGAGCGACGGAGAAGGACTTCTACATACCAGGACTTGAAAAAAAATTTGCGTTGTAACGGGTGATTTTTTTTGAGGTTAGGATTTCATCCATTAGTATTTGACAGATCACACGTGGGATTCAGACAAGGTGTCAAAGAGAAAGATGCTCAGTATACTTTGACATTTCATCATGAATAGACCAAACGAGCAACGCTCAAAACAACAGAGCTTTTCCGTCATTGAATTTTATTGAATTTTACCAACAGTGTTCGGTTCGAAATACGAAAATCCCGATTTTTTATCGACAAATTTTGTTCAGCGATGAGGCTCATTTCTGGTTGAATGGCTTCGTAAATAAGCAAAATTGCCGCATTTGGAGTGAAGAGCAACCAGAAGCCGTTCAAGAACTGCCCATGCATCCCGGAGAATGCACTGTTTGGTGTGGTTTGTACGCTGGTGGAATCATTGGACCGTATTTTTTCAAAGATGCTGTTGGACGCAACGTTACGGTAGAATGGCGATCGCTATCGTTCGATGCTAACAAACTTTTTGTTGCCAAAAATGGAAGAACTGAACTTGGTTAACATGTGGTTTCAACAAGATGGCGCTACATGCCACACAGCTCGCGATTCTATGGCCATTTTGCAGGAAAACTTCGGAGAACAATTCATCTCAAGAAATGGACCGGTTAGTTGGCCACCAAGATCATGCGATTTGACGCCTTTAGACTATTATTTTTGTGTGGGGCTACGTCAAGTCTAAAGTCTACAGAAATAAGCCAGCAACTATTCCAGCTTTGGAAGACAACATTTCCGAAGAAATTCGGGCTATTCCGGCCGAAATGCTCGAAAAAGTTGCCCAAAATTGGACTTTCCGAATGGACCACCTAAGACGCAGCCGCGGTAGCAACATTTAAAATGAAATTATCTTCAAAAAGTAAATGTCATGGACCAATCTAACGTTTCAAATAAAGAACCGATGAGATTTTGCAAATTTTATGCGTTTTTTTTTTTTTTTTTAAAAGTTCTCAAGCTCTTAAAAAATCACCCGTTACAATAAGAATCTTTCCTAATCTGTTGGGTATTCTTTTTCTAAAGAACATACAGTCTTTTATCTTCTAGATTTTGAGTACAGGCATACTCTTTAAAGTGACCCACTTTACCCCCACCTTATTCAAATTCAGAAAATTAGCTTAGAAAGTCTCTAAAAGCAGTTATTTTAATTAGAGGACACAAATTGAAACAGCTAAAATATATTTTATATACTCTTATACAAACCAAAACACAAATATTTTCCCGCCTACAACTAGAACAAAAATCTAATAAAACATGTAATAATTTAACACCAAACAATTCAATTTGTCTTGTTGCATCGCCGGACTTAAGTGTCTTGGATGACAACTCTAGCAAAACGAACTTACTTGCCACTGAAGCATTTGTGAATTGAAGAATGAGCATCCCAAAGGAACCATGTTGAAGACAATAACGAATGGTTACTCTATATAAAGAAGCCTCGAAGCACGTCATAGATATATATAACAAGCAAGTAGGACAAGTATGAAAGTATGAACCAAACTATGAGCGTGCATCGCACATTCATGCAATTCTTGTTGATTTATGTAATTGCAGAGAATATTGCTGCCACTTTATGGAATATTTAGACACGAAGAGACAGACAGAGAGAGAGAGAGAAAGAGATAGTTTTGTGCATCAACGCCATTTGCCAAAGCGGAAAACCGTGAGCCATGTAATGAATGTTGTTGCAGCATGTAAATGACGATATTACAACAACTGGCGCAGGACTTTGGCTATTCAATTCGCCAGTTTAAGTTTGTAAGATAGAAAGATAGATGGATGGATAAAGAGGATACGTTGCATTTGACTTGCTATACACACACAGAAAGTGACAGCAGACAGACAAATTGCGAAATGTTATAACTAAAAGTAGCGATAGTTGCCACGCTATCGCGAATTACTTTTGTAGCTATACTCGGTTTGATTTGAGAACTTAAAATTTAAGACGTAATTTTGATTGATTACACTCTAATTTATGATATAGAACAGTAAGTATGTCTGGAACTAAAAGGCTTAAAGGTTACCATTTGGCCAAAATATTTCTTTTAAAATAGCAATGTGTCTACGTGGGGAGGAAATGGCAAGAATGAATATTCATTGCTGGAAAGCGTCTAAAAGGAAGTTCTTTATGCTGTATTCCCAAAACATTACCTGTTGTAATTGGCCCTTTACTCCTATCTATTTACATAATTATGCCTAGGACTGTGGAATCTGTCAGAGGGCAGAGAAACTTCAAAGTAAACTAAACAGCTACTGTTTGGGTCTAAATCACTTTGACGGAGAATTTTTCGCACAATTTAAGATATACTATAGGTCATCGAAATGCTCAAACATAAACTGATCGCAGTTTTATGTGGGTGGTATATGAGCTAAGGTCTTTATTTAAATTAAACATAAAGGGACGTCAAAAAAGAGAGTCTTATCCGACCGTATGGCACTGCAGTTGAAATCTTACCAATCCGACGTCGAAGACTCTCACTCTTGACCACTGCTCAAATTAGTCTTGCAGTATGGAGGAGACGTCAGCGTATACCATGCGGTGTTGTGTGTAAATGCAAATGAAAAAGATAAATTAAATAATTCGCTAACACAAAATGTTTAAAACAATTGATTAACTAACTTTTATACCCGCTGCACATTATGTGGAGGGTTATTTTTATTTTGTCAGACAGTTTGTAACACATTAAAGGAGACTTGAAACGAGACGGATTTTGAAAAGGGTTCAACATTATGTTTGACAAGTTCACGGGGAGTTCCGACACTTGAAGCTGGAGCTCATTGGATAAGCCAAAATATATTTTTATACTAGTTACACATAGTGTAAACGGGTATATTCAGTTTGTCCGAAAGTGTGTAACGCGTTAAAGGAGGCATTGGAGACCCCATAAAGTATATATATTATTGATCAGCTCGACGAGAAGAATCGATCTAGTCATGTCCGTCTGTCTGTCTGTCCGTCAGTCCGTCTGTCTATCTGTTTTTGGCGTGCGTTTCATTCGCTTACTTTTAAAGATATTGACCTCAAGTGTTAAAATCAAAGTGCCACGCCCATTTTAAGGAATAGCCCCCATACAAATTTACCGTTTTTTTTCTTAGCAAGCAACCTTATTTTGAAAAATGTGTTCATAGAATAAGTTAAATAACTTGGTCAATTATTTTAGGATTTTTATCATTAAACAATCATTTTACTCGTAGTTCTGCGTACTTTAAAGAAAACCTTTGTCATAAACATAGCTTCTTCAAAAAAAAAAGTGTAACCAAAGAACGATAACCTTCAATCAATGGGAAAAAATGCGTTTGTCTTGAAAATACGCAAAGGTACGATCAAAGATGTCATAAAAATGTCATTGCCCTCAAAAGGAAAAGGTTTTCTTTCTACAACATGTTAAAATCGGTTTGTAATTCACAGAGGTATTGCTCTTTTAGGGAAAAAATTAAGAAAGGAACATTTGTTTTTTGACCCTAAATTCACATTTCAAGGGCCCCCGAAAATTCTAAGCATACCGTTTTCTTCTATCTAAGAAACACACGATAAGACCACATTTCATTGCTATCTCAATAGAGACCAAGATATTCAATTATAAGTTTTGTGTAATTACTTTTGACGCAAAAAAAAATGTGTGGAAAACATTTTTGACGGCCCGCACTCATTACTTCATTTGCTTGAATCTCGGTTCGATATACCGTTATCTTTTCAATTAGACATCGATCGATTCAGGATAGATCAAAAAAAATAATAGCAACAGTAGGAAGAAGGAAGGAAGTTGAATGTGCGAAAAAAAAAATTCGTTGTGTAATAACATTTGACTATGGCTGTATTTAAAAATGCATACAAGCCACTGATGATCATACATAAACTATTCAAAGATTCGTGTGACTGGTGCCTAAGCTTCGGTTCTACCGAACTTAATGTTTTTTCTTGTTTACTATTGAAATTCGACAGTAGAAATAATCTTTCGATATTACTACAAAAATACTGCTGTGCACACACATTCTAACTCATCCTGTAGCCTCACCAAGCGTTGTACAAAAATTGAAACCGTGAACAAACCACGGTACCTCGCCCATTTTTAAATATAGCCCACACACAAACTTACCGATTACTTTTGAATTTTTGTATTAAGAGTAAAATATACATGTAAATAAAATAAATGTTACAATGTCTGCTGTGGACGTTGAAACCATGGTACAATAAAACAAGGTACCGCCACTGCTCGTTTCTCTGCGTTTGGTTCTTTATTTGTTTTCAGTATGAATGCGATCGTCGTATCAATAGGCCGTTTATGTTCGTGTGTAACAACAATATTTTCTCTCTCATCTATACAATATTTCATACACACATGCAACAAACAAGTTCTTTATTTGATGAAGTAGCGATACCTTGTTTTATTGTACCATGGTTGACACCATCCAACCGATGAGTCCCAATTCCACTAATAAATTGCCTTAGACACAAAAACATTTTGATTGCGCTGCAATAAAAAAGTACAAACAATTTATTACATTTATTACAATTACAATTTAATTGCAATTGCACAAAAACAGCAGAAACGAAACTAAAAAAGAGCAGAAAGACCAGCACATTGCAAGAAGTTTGCCGCCTTGGTTATTAGAGTTTGATAATATCTGTTATTACTTTTTTAGCAAGTAAAGCTACCCACCAAGTGATACTCAGAGATCTAAACGAAACTATGATTACATATTTTTTTATAACGGCAAAGGTCCAAATTTAAGGAACCTTCCCTCACCCTTTGAGGGTGTGATTTTTAAAACTTCTTATATTTGCTTGAAATTTATTACTCGGGGGTTGTATTGTAAGTTTAATGTGAAGACTTAATTGAAGTAAAAATATTTAAACTAAAATGAAGCCAAGGAAAATCGTTAACTTCGGTAAGACCGAAGCTCAAATACCCTTGACACGAAGCTTTGAATAGTTTATGTGTTATCAACAGTGGCTTAGATAAGCTTTCGAAGTAGAATTTGTGGGGATCAATGGTGTGATACAACCCAACTTAAGACACTATATGCATATCAAATTTTAAGCCGAAAATACAGATATAATAAAAAATTTCCTTAAAAAATATTGGAAATGTGAGGTTATATGTTTTAGTGAACCGATTCTTAATACATCGGTAAATAGGATGACAATAAAGGTGTTTTTACCCAACTTGAAGTGGATACGTTCATAGATAATAGCTATTTCCTACAAGAATTCGAAAATTGCGGTACATTTGAATGGGGTGCTATACTATAAATGGGCGTAACATCTTGGTTTTGACATTGGATATTAGATGTGTTTCTACCCGGTTTAGAGTGAATACATTCTTAGATAACAAAAGCATTTATGCAAAAACTTGAAATTTTATTTGTATGGGGGCTAACATAATAACGTTCGTGACACTTTCATTTTTAATGCCCGCCACACATAGTGTGAAGTGTATATTCATTTTGTTTGGAAGTTTGTAACGCATTAAAGGAGTCATCAGAGACCCTATAATATATAAATATTCTTGATCAGCTCGACGAGACCAATCGATCTAGCCACGAATCGATCTACGAATATATTCACCTCAAAATTGGTAAAAACACTTCTAAAGTCATCAAATGTCAAAACTAAGGTGCCACTCCCATATTTAGGTATAGGCCCCATATGAACTTTCCACTCTTTTTTGTTATTTTTGTGTGAATATATTAATTATTTATGAATGTACTTACTTATAATTGTGTAAAAACACAAATAATACTATACCAATGAAGGTAATTTTCCAATTTTTTTTTTCAACAAAATATTTGTCGTTTTGTCCTTCGGTTAAAATTTGACCCCACTATTTTGTCTTAACTTTGGTTGTATCAGACTATTGAATCCTAGCCATCCCTTTTTCACATTTTATCTAAGACACTGATGATCATAAATAAACTAAACCAGGATGTGGCGGGTATTTGAGCTTCGGTTCTGCCGAAGTTAACGTTTTTTCCTGTCATTCTTGATCCAGTCGTGAGAAAAGCTTAAGTTCAAAATTTTAGCTTGATATCTTTTAAACTGACGGAATGAAATACGAAGAAACATACAGACGGATAGATAGACAGTCGGACGAATGGACGGACATACGGACATGGCCAGATCGATTCGTCTAGTCGAGCTGATCAAAAATATATAAACTCTGTAGGGTCTACAATGTCTCCTCCTATACTTTACAAACTTTCAGACAAACTGAATACACCCGTTAAAACTATGTGTGACGGGTACAGTAATAGGATATTTTCTTCAACCTCAATTGACAATTTGCAAAATTATTATATTTTTGATTTTACATGTTTATCACACATAGTTTGAAGGGTATATTCAGTATGTCTGAAAGTTTGTAACGCATTAAACGAGACGTCGTAGATCCCATAAAGTATAAATAAATTTTCTTGATCAGCTCGACAAGACGATTCTATCTAGTCACGACCGTCTGTCTGTCTGTTTTTTTTTCGGCGAACATAACGGGTGATTTTTTTTGAGGTTAGGATTTTCATGCATTAGTATTTGACAGATCACGCGGGATTCAGACAAGGTGTCAAAGAGAAAGATGCTCAGTATACTTTGACATTTCATCATGAATAGACTTACTAACGAGCAACGCTTGCAAATCATTGAATTTTATTACCAAAATCAGTGTTCGGTTCGAAATGCGAAAATCCGCTTTTTTATCGACAAATTTTGTTCAGCGATGAGGCTCATTTCTGGTTGGATGGCTACGTAAATAAGCAAAATTGTCGCATTTGGAGTGAAGAGCAAACCAGTAGCCGTTCAAGAACTGCCCATGCATCCCGAAAAATGCACTGTTTGGTGTGGTTTGTACGCTGGTGGAATCATTGGACCGTATTTTTTCAAAGATGCTGTTGGACGCAACGTTACGGTGAATGGCGATCGCTATCGTTCGATGCTAACAAACTTTTTGTTGCCAAAAATGGAAGAACTGAACTTGGTTGACATGTGGTTTCAACAAGATGGCGCTACATGCCACACAGCTCGCGATTCTATGGCCATTTTGAGGGAAAACTTTGGAGAACAATTCATCTCAAGAAATGGACCGGTAAGTTGGCCACCAAGATCATGCGATTTGACGCCTTTAGACTATTTTTTGTGGGGCTACGTCAAGTCTAAAGTCTACAGAAATAAGCCAGCAACTATTCCAGCTTTGGAAGACAACATTTCCGAAGAAATTCGGGCTATTCCGGCCGAAATGCTCGAAAAAGTTGCCCAAAATTGGACTTTCCGAATGGACCACCTAAGACGCAGCCGCGGTCAACATTTAAATGAAATTATCTTCAAAAAGTAAATGCCATGGACCAATCTAACGTTTCAAATAAAGAACCGATGAGATTTTGCAAATTTTATGCGTTTTTTTTTTTTTAAAGTTTTCAAGCTCTTAAAAAATCACCCTTTATATACAGAAAACGAGGGGGTAAGTATGCTTGCTTTAGGGACAAAGTCTTTTTTACAGCTCCTTGCCGAATTGATATTAGGAAATCCCCCAATCACCCTCCTGAAAGGCATAGTAGATGTTTTTACGTGTCATCCTTAAAAGTATAAAAATCCTTTTTTTTTTATTTTGCGACTTTCAACAAATTTTGCTTATAACTTCATCTACATTTTAAAATGCAGTTTTGTGACATGCTTCAGCGTGAATTGCACGAGAAAATTTAATAAATAAAATTAATATAAACAATAAAGAACGCAGAAGACCCTGTACCCAAACTTTATGTAACTAAAGTTAATTAGTATCTTCGTACATTATTAGATTTTCAAACAAAAACTTGGAAAAAGGGGGTAAATTTGTATTTTTTTTTGTTCCTACCCATATTGGGATATTTCATTGGGACCATCATAGACATAATGGTACTAAACTTAGACTTCTACAATAAGAAACAAAGACGTTTCTATGTAAAATCCCAAATTTTTGGTCTGTATTTTTATAGGGGGTACAGCTTAAAATGGGTCTAGAGAAAAACCGTTTGCAAGTGAACACTTGGCTTAGAAAAGTGTAACTTTCAAATTTGGTAGCTATATCCCCCATAGACTCCGAGATAATCAATTTCATACGGCAGACAGCATGACGTACGGATGGACAGGCAGACATCACCTTTCAGTGATGATCAAGAATATTTTTTTTTTTTATTAAATACAATTTTGATCTATATACAAGCTATCTTAAGTAGAATTTCAATAATATTTTGGTTAATAGCGTATATTGTGCTCCTATGGACACAACATCAAACCGTTAGGAAAGTAATTAATTATTACATAAGTTAAATCTTAATATATTATGATGAATAAAATAAATCCAAATACTATAAAGGTCTAAACGGCAAGTCAAGAACATGAAATCGTTTAAGCCTGCCCTATATATATCACTATTATATTACGCTGAAATTTGAAACTTAAGCTTTTCTCTGCTACGGCTAGTTTGTATGTTAAAACCAAGTTGCCACGCCCATTTTTAGATGTAGCCCCATACAAACTAACTGCCCATTTTCGAATTTTTGTTTAAAAAAGGTATTATTTAGAAATTTATTTACTTCGAATTGGGAAAAACACTTCTTATACCATTCAATTCCAAAATCAAGATGCCACTTCTATTTTCAAGTGTAGCCCCATACAAACTTACGGATTATTTTCGAACTTATTTATGAAAAAAGTAATTTTCAGTAATATTTTCAAATATATATGGTTAAATGTATATAAGCAACTGATGACCACACATGAACTATTCAATGATTCCTATGACGGGCATTTATGATTCGTTTCCATTTAAGTTTACATTTTTCCTGTGTTTCATCATATTTGCTATAAATCGTCAAGAAAAAAACTTTTTTTTTAAATAAAGAACACCATTTTCACAAACAGAATAAATTATGAAATATAAAAGCAAAAAAATTATTCCTCTAGCAAATTTTTGCATAATAAATGCTTTGCTAATTGAAATAATGCGATTTAGAGTGGAAAAAATTAAATTTACAAAAAAGAAATTGTTTTGTCTGATGTTTGGCTTCAAGCAAATTCTGTCTCCTTTTTCTAATTGTGGTCAACAAAACAATTTGTTAGAATTTTTTATTTTTCTTCAACGCTTGACAATGGCAAATCTGTAACTTCAATGCTGATTAAGTAGCAAAAACAAAAAAAAAAAAAAAAATCAAATTCAAATAATAATGCAAAGTACATTCTATATAACAAAAAGTACAATAAAATCAGAAATGACAACGCTACGCTGTAAGATGTTTTAAATCTCATTATGGCATATTTTTCTGCGCTTCAGAGCAGTTTTTTTCTTTTCGTATCTTTTTCTATGGTTTCTATTTTGTCGTTTAGCAAATTATAAAATACAATGAAGAATTGTTGAAATATTGTATTTTATTTGTAAAGTGAAATGGACTCAGCAACGCAACAGCGGCAGCAGCAGCCGCAGTAGTACATCTACAAAAGTCCAATGGCAAAAGTATCTCAATTTACATAATTGAGTCGAGTAGCGAATGTCGCTGTGCTTATTAAAAAGTAATTTTGTTAATAAAAAAGATTACATTTTTCTTGTTTTTTCAGAAAATATTATTTAAATAGCTTTTAAGCCTTCGTAGTGGAATAATTTAAATACTTTAAGTAAATATTGAAAGAAAAGGCTAAAAATGGTTTTGTATTAGAGATTCATAAGAACAATATTTAAGACTCGAAGACATCGAAATTGATAGCAAATTTCATAGAGAAATAGAGGAAAAATGTGATTTCAGTTTCCGATGTAGCTTGTATAGTCGAACAAAACTAATAACTGAAAGAAGTGGAATGAAAAATCAAAGAAATTACACAAGCACTGTATCAGGAAACATTTCAGAACTAATAAATTACAGAGCTCTCTGGTGGCAACTCTACGAAGTTTCGTTCCATATTGCAAAGAGCCGTAGTATGTGGATGGTGATGTCAGTGTAAGGAAAAAAGGCCTTTGGGATGAGCGTTAGGGCTTTGGGATTTTGGAATTAGTCGAGTATCATAACTGGTGATGAAACATGGACCTTTAAATATGATTCTTAAACTAAGCGTCAATCTGCAGAATGGAAGTCGAAAGGCGAACCAAAAAACAAAAATAGAATTGCGTTTTCAGAAGTCCAGAATCAAGACAATGTTGATCACGTTCTACGATTCCAAGGGTATTGTACTCAAGGAATTTGTTCCTGAAGTTCAAACTGTTAATGGAGAATAATATTTAAAAATTTTACATCGTTCGTGGTCAAGAATTGTTCGTGTTAGACCTGAATATTCAGAGAGGAAACAGCTGTTTGTATTGCATTAAATGCACCACCTCACAAACCAAAAAGTTGGTGGTCCGTATTCTCCTGATCTACCATCATGCGACTATTTTCTGTTCCCTAAACTGGAAGCTGCCATGAAAATAGCGTTTTACGATGATATTCCATATATTTTTGATCGTTCTAATTGTTGCAAAGAGTTAAGTGAAGACTATTTCGAATAAAAAATAACTGTCAAACATAGTACGATACGTGTTTTATTCTATATCTTAAAAGTCCCCTTATTTATTGAACATTTCGCACAGCCTCCATATAGCAGCATGCAATGGGAAATGCCCACATTATTGGAAAAGAGCTGAGTTCCTTCTTCAGAAATAATTCACCACCGCTAAATTTTCGATATTGTTTTTTGGCGAGATTTATAGAATCACCGAAATTATTTTTAAAAATTGAGTTTTAGAGGTTATTCTAAATAATAGGATCGTCACGAGTAAGAAAACTTAGTAAAAAACTAAGGTAGTACCTACTGCAGCTCCTCAAGAGAGACTGCAGACTGCTGATCGACATTCGAACAAGTCATTGACTAGCGGCTGATCATGCTAAAAGCTAGGAACAACCAATGCGGACGGTTGTAGGAACTGCAGGAAGCATGGTTCCGTCGAGTCCCTGGAGCGCTTACTCTGCGGCTGCTCAGCTAGCGTCAAAATAAGTCTGAAAGATGCAGCCGGATTTATGCTTAGTCAGCTTTTAAAGTTCACCACACACGCAAAAATACTACAAGAATACTGAACGACCTCCCAAATAGGCATCACTAAGAACCAAATTGGTCTAGGTGTAACCCCAACATATTGGAGTGAACCGACCTAAACTCACACTGGCAAAGTTTAATTTCTAGTTTAAAATATTTTTCAAACTATTTCACTTGTTTATCTAAAAAGCCAGTTCTATTGCCATATGTCAACTGCCCTTAAGCAAAAGGGGAAGGGAGAAAAGAACATCATTTTTGTGTTTATATACCTCTTTCCACAAGGTCAGGTGGGTTATGTGCACAGTTGGCCGAATTCTCATGCGCTTAAAATTGTTTTTCTTGTTAACAAAATAAAAAAAAAAAAAACTATTTTTAAGTTTTTGAAACCCAACCATAGCTGAAACGTCTACTATCTTAGAGTATATCTAATATGATTTATTGTAAAACATATAACAAAGAAAAAGGGTTATCCTAAAAAGGTGACAGCTTAACAACTAAAAATACGCATGGCATACACAACAGCCTAATTCACATATAAAGACGAAAAAAAAAATATGTTTCAAAACCCAAAATGCTAACATATATAAAAATAAAAATAAACCTATTCAAGCGAAATTAGCTCAATGACTAAAAAATATACACATCCTTGAAAAAAAGCACCTCAGGGAAATAGTCAAATAGCAACAATAAAATGATTTATTGCGTGAAAAAGTACTTTTGCGCGCACGTAGAAAATCAACAATATCAAAATGGATTATCGCACACGCACCCAAAATCTATAAATGTTAAATTTAAACACGCCTAAGTTGCCAAGATAAAAAAAAAAGAAAGAAAGGAAATGCTTTATACGCATACAAGATGGCTGACAGCACGCACGTGGCGGTATAGGTTCTTTTTTATGAGAAACAAAAAAAATAACGTATTGTTACATATTTGCATTTATAGAAACACTTACCAAAATATCAGCGAAGTTAGTTGATTCACAATTATGTACAACAATAAACTAAAAAAATGAATGAGCACGAAAATTTTGAAGAAAAAAAAGTAACACAAGAAATATAAACACTGAAAAAACACAACTTGACGACTCGAACAACAATATAAAAAAAAATTTTTGTTTATCGTTTTGACAATTAGAAAAATTATTGGTAGGGATTGCTTAGTGTCTGTTTTTTGTTTAAAATTTTATTTTAAAAAAATTGACGAACAATTTTGAAAAAGAATAGTCAAATTAATTTCTTTGAAAACATTGGAATAAGAATCTTTAGTTCCAATGGCGCTTACACTGATGTAGTTTCCTGCTATTTCCTGGGAGTCACGTAGGAAGAAACACCAATAAAAGACAGCAAATTGCCTGTGATTTATGTCACTTTTCAAGCAAAAAGGCAGTTGACCCCATCAAATGTGGGGCTGTGTCCGAGTATGCGTGAAAAACAAACCGTAATTAGAATAAACTGCGCTCGTCTAAGAGTCTCATTGGGACCAGAAGACTGGAAACAAGGATTGCAACAACATGCGCTACACATCTTCACTGATGGATCTAAGATGAATTCAGGTGTTGATGCGGCGGTATACTGCGCAAAGCCGAATATCAGGCTCTCGTATAAATTACCGGATCACTATAGTACTTTCCAGGCGGGGCTTTTTGCAATACGGAAAGCTGAGGAAGTAATACGACAAATATGAGATCCGCACGAACAAATAATTATATTTGTCGAGCCAAGCAGCCCTAAAATCCTTGCAACTGACCATCATCAACTCCAGAAATGTCCTAAAGATCAAGGAAAGCAACAGATGCTGGATTCCCAGCTATCACGGGTATTAACGGTAATGAGATGGAGGAAAAGCTAGCAAAAAGTAGGCGTTGGTCTGGCTCAGAGGAAAACAATATATCTACTAATCTCACTACGGACACTGTATTGCAATCTGGAGGAGAATTTGCCATTTTCGACTGCGGAGTAACCAAAATAATGTACAAGAACCATAAACAAGAAAGAACGCTGAAGATACCCTGTGCCTAATTTTTTGTACCTTAAGTTAAGTTGTATCTTACTACCATACCTTATTGAATTGAATTTTAATATAAAAATTTAAAACATCGGGTAAATCTTTGTATACGGGCTATACCCAAAATTTTGTTGGACCTATCTATATTGGTCTATTTCATTGGAACTATCCTAGGCATAATTTGTACTAAATTTGGACTTCCTAGAATAGAAAATAACGTTTTTGTGCAAAAAAACAAAGTTTTGGGGGTACATTTGTATGGGGGCTATACTTAAATTTTGGTTGGTCCTATACCCATGTTGGGTATTGGGACTATCATAGGACATACTTTATGTTAAATTTTGACTTCCTAAAATAAAAAATAATGACGTTTTTATACAAAAATACAAAATTTTGGCTTACATTTGTAGGGGGGTACCCCTTAAAATGGGTCTAGAGAAAACCGTTTGCAAAAAACGGGTCATATTCTTAAACCGGCTTAAAAGTTGCTTCAAAGCATAAGTTATCAAATTTCGTAACAAAGAATGGGGTAACTTACTTTATGCGTTTGATAAAAGATATTCTCCCTTTCAGAACCTAACAAAAGTTTTGAAAATGAAGAAATTTACAGTATGCTTAAAAGCACTTCCAAAAAGGAGGCCTGAAAAGAAGATCTTTTTATTAATTTTTTCAAAATTACAAAATTTTGTTAAGATTATGCTTGTATTTATGACAAAGTACTACTGTGGGCAAAAAGTAAGGTGAATTAGTTTATAAAATGAAAAATCTTTATTTATTTTTGTAAATCAATTTCATCCCCTTAAAAAGTAGTCCCCCTGCCGATAAAATACACTTTTTCTTTTTACTTTTTTTGGATGTGAGCATCGTCCGTCGAGGTCGATGGTCGACCAGAGCGCTCTTCGTCTTCAACGCGTTCTCAACCTTCTTTTAACAATTTATACCAATCATATGTTGTTGATTTTGGTAGATCTCGGTCCCCGTAAGCCTTCTTCAACATTTTCATCGTTTTTGCAGCTTATATTCCATTCAGAATCTCTGCTCAATTAAATCAGACATCATAAAAATCGATAAATGCACTCTTGGTCGTTTGGTAAACACAAGCGTTAATATATAGTTACTGATAATGACATTGACATGTTATTTGGCCCAGATGTTATTAACAGTCCTACCAACTCAAGAAAAAAAGAACTAGCCCGAAATGTTAAGCCCGCGAAGTTTAAATTAAAAATTCACCTAACTTTTCGCCCACAGGGTGTTCACAGTGCGTTGATGATGACGTTTGGACGCCATAATCAACCAGTGTTGCTAACCTGAAAAACTTAACGCTTAAACAATCACCTTTTAGTAGGCATAAATTTTATTAGTTTATGTGAGGATCTAGTTTTTTACATACATACATTTCTTGAACCTATTGAACCGAACCGCGGTTCGACACCAACATAAACCGAACAAGTGTTTCAAACGCATTGCGAATCGCTGTACCGAAGAACTGACAATTTACATTAGAAAAATTTTAGAAAAGTTTATCAAAGAATTATTAGCAATTTTTATTCAAACAATAAAAATAACATGTGTGTACTCCCACCTCAGTAATTAGGGAGCCGTAGTGAAAATAGTACTTTTCACCCGTTGGTCAGAAAAAGAAAGTTTATTAATCAAAAGCTCAATTCACTCCAATCAACAGGCAAGGTACTAATAAACTTAAAAGCTGCTTTTGACTCAGTTTGGTACGATGGTCTTTTATTCAAAATGGGTCAATTTAATTTCCCAATTGAATTGATAAAAAACAAAAGTCGATATTGTTCAGTTCTCATTTGCGATGCCCAATCTTCAAACTTTAATACAAGCACTCAAGGCGTATGTCTGTCCCCATTAATACATAATATATTCACTTTAGATTTTTCACAATTTGAGCGGTATACCAAGTCGATATTGGCTGACGATACTGCAGTCTTTAGCTCGGGAAAATTTGCTACTCCACAATCCAATCGTACTTTAAAATATGAGAAAAACCAAGCTATATTTTTCAGCCGACGACGAATATCTTGTTTCTTACCTCAGTGAATCTCCATTTGATTGCAAAAATATAAAATTTTCTAAAGATAGACCACGTAGACTGACGCAAAATCATAATTTAAAATGCTGTGTTTCTCAGTATAAAATCATATTAATGAACTAGTATCGAAATTTTAGTTTTAGTTTTTAATATAAGTTTTACAATATCGATTCCCTCAATAATTTTCTTGAACCCTAATTTGTTAAAAAATATTTTAAAAATGACAAAAATACAAAATATCCTAAATATGTCTACAAAAACTGTCAGTATTTTTCTATACATAATAATTTTAAAATGATAGTTAATTCATTTTCAAATCAACAGTCAAGCAGAGCAGGTCTAATTTGAGCTAAGCAAGACCGAAAAATTGGCAAAGTCATCCAAAGTTGTGCTGAGCCCGGACTGAAGGCGTCTAAATGAAAGTAGCAGGTGCCAGGTCTGATGAATGGTAATCTGCAAGGAATTTGACAATGTGAGATGGCTGGTGATCTGGGAACCAATGAAGAGTTAAGAACGTGAGCCAATTAAAGCCGATGAACTATGCAGTACAGCAGCTGTAAAGGACCATGGAAGTTGGAGATAAACTGGGAAGTGGTTGCCTTATCTAAGTGGAGATTGCTGAGTGTGACTAGAAGACCACTGACGAAGGGAATAAGTGGAGTACAATCTCAGACGAGAGCAAAGTGGATTGGATTGTGAAGGCAATACGCGCTGTGATCTGAACTCCAACGTGGTGAAGAGCAGGTGTGTCTGGGTGAACTAGAACGAAGAAAGAAGCTGGGCTGGTAGAAAATTGAAATCTGATGACCATTCGCTGCAGAGTACAAAGAGAAATGAAGAGCAATGTCTGGCTTGTGGGGGACCCTGAAATCCAATGACTTGATAGGTGAAATGAAGTGTATATGGCAGTGTATTCCATACTCTAGGAACCTATGACGTAAAATACAAGGAAGGAGTATAGCCAAAATCTGGGCAACGATGGCAAAAAAAAAAAAACTGCATACAAGTAGTATGCGAAATTGGTTTACATAAAACTGACACATTTAGACCAGATTTTTGTCTTCTTACAATCTCCTTAATGCTGTATTCCAACCCGGAAAACATACAAACGCAATATGCGTAAAACGCTGGGTTTTTTATTAGTAATAAAAGATGGCTTTAGCTTAATGCGTAAGCTGATTCCTGTGTTTCCACGCATGCCGTTTTGTTTTCTTGTTCCCGGCAGCACTCAGTTACGAAGGGAAGTCGTGGCTCCGATATATTTTTCTATGCAGTAATACCGTCATAAGCCGCAGTCCAGTTTGTGGCATTGTCCGCCGTAAGCTGAAGCTCTTCTAAGAGACGCTAAGGAATACATGGATGTGTGAGCCCAGTCGGGATACTTAGATTACGGCGGAAAGGGCAACAAGTCTGTTGATTAAAGCTTATCGGATATCCTGCACGCAACGAATAAATATTTATTTCATTCAGTCTCTAGTATAGAAAGCAATTGTCCCAGTTCGTCAGGGTTGATGCGTGGAGCTTCAGCATCGCAACTCCATTGCTTAAAAGCTTGCATCACGGATTCTTCTATTGTGATGTTGAGCTTTGAAAGAGAGGTGAGGTTTTTTGTGGGTACAATCCCACACTACTGCTTCGGGGAATGCAGTGTATTTTCGAAATTTTCTTCCCGAACACCTCTCTCTAAACAAAAAAAAAAAAAAAAAAAAAAAAAAAAAAAAAAACTTTAAAATCTTGTAATACTCTCTCATTGTATAGATCTTCAGATCTTAACGAGTCCATCCAGTCTGCGGTATACAAAAATATCCCAAAACATGAAATTCCCACGATCTCATCGGCTGACGCAGCTACTGGTGAGATGAAACAACACATATAACTTGGAGGAATCGCGCCAATCACGAATCTGTGGAAAAATAGATATACAATTATCATTCTTTACGGTGGAGTTCTTCAACCTACCCTCGGCTGGGAAAAAGTCGTTTAATTGGGTTCACTGTTGAGTCTACATCTATTTTCTTCGATTACCAAGATTCCACGCGAATTGTAGATATTCCAAAGATTGAAAATTTTGTTCGAATTGCAGGGGTGCAGCAATTGAATTAAAACAAAGCGACGATTTTACTGAAGCCTTTTATAAAAAAATATGATGAAACGGAATATATAAATAAACTATTTAAAGCAGTTTTTTTACTTGAGCGACAAGCCTACTACATCCCTTAAATATGAAAAAAAGAAATTCGGTAAGTTTCAGAGCAATGATTTTAATACAAAATTAAAAATACCAAACAGTACCATTTTGCTTCATTTATAGATTTGTTTTGACATAAAATAAAAATGCCTGGAAGTTGCCTTATAAAATCTTTTTATTTAGCTTCAATCATGCAATACTGCTGATCGAAGTATGGCTAGTCACATTTTGACCTCTTTGGATCAAGAACTAATCAACGCATGTAAGTCACTAAGAGATATAAGAAAATAGAAACGATTTAGAAATTATAACAGAAAAAGTAGAACAGGCTTAACAGTAGCAACGTTCTTTCCAATATCTGCAGGATGTGACTGCAATGCGGTTCGAAACTGCTTTAAGCGAAAAATAGACTGCAGAGTTTTATATACTACATTTTTATTTCACTCACTTATATTTATCGAAGAAGATAATTACGATAATCCTTAGAGGACACGCGCAGAATGACTGAAGTCTTTCCTTTTATCGCCTAGGATCTCCGTGTATTATTGTTCTCCGAGTTCCCCTTGATCACGTACGTCCGTTCGACCTGAAGCTAAAATAGTCTGCCCAATATCTACGATTTTAACTCAAATAGCACTTTCAAACGGCTCGCCACATCCTCTATCACCTTTCTTAGCCGCCGTTTTCAGTTGCCACGTGATTAAAACTACAAAATGGCGGACCAAATTATGGCCTGCGTCTATCTATCTACTATAAATACGGTCGGAAAATGTTACAAAAAGCTGATCAACCGTTTTCATGATCTGCTCAAACTTAGCCACCTTTTTATTATAATTAATGGGTTGACTCGTCAACGATCGAAATCACGATATGGCGTGTCTTACAAAAAAGATGAGCAGTTCAGCAAAAACCAATAACTACTACTCGCTACGAACTGCTCCTGTTGGCATTCCAACTATGACACAAACACTTTTATTTAATAGACTATACATGACGCGAGGATGTAGTGTGACTGTCGTTATTGAACTTGTTGTTGTTTTGTCGACTCCCTATTTTTACTTAAACTCTTAGTTTATACAAGCGGGTACCCGACGAGTGCTAATACGATGTGCGGGCGTTACCGCTGCTCTTTCGTCTGTTTTCCGTTTCACATCTGGGGTTTTTTGTGAAATTGCAAGTGCAGTTCTTTTCGATAACATTTTTTACTATTTGACTCCTTTTTCTACTCCCAACACATAGTGTGAAGGGTATATTCAATTTGTCTGAAAGTTTGTAACGCATTAAAGTAGACATCTTAGACCTTATAAAAAATATACAGTCTTGATCAGCTCGATATAGCCATGTCGGTCTGTCTGTCTGTGCGTCTGTCCGTCCTTCTGTTTGTTTCTTCGCAGTTTATTCGGTCAGTTTAAAAGATATTAAGCTGAAATTTTGAACTTAAGCTTTTCTCTCTAACGACTAAAACAAGTATGAAAGTACCACGCCCATTTTTAGCCCATTTAGCCCCCGTACAAACTTACCGGTTATTTCGATTTTTTGTATGAAATTAGCTTTTATTCATGAATGTATCCACTCCAAATTGGATAAAAATACTTCTTATGTCTTTCAATGTCAAAACTAAGGTGTCACGCCCATTTTTAGGTACGGACCCTATACGAGCTTTCTACGATTTTCTGATTTTTGTATGAAAATAGTTATTATTTATAAATGTATGTAGTCACTTCAAATTGGGTAAAAACTTTTATATCATCCAAAGTCGAAACCAAGGTGCCACGCACACCCTGAGGTGTAGCCCTTATATGAAATTTGCGTTATAGTAATTATTTGTAAATGTTTTAACTTCTAATTGCGAAAAACTACATCTAACATCATCCTATGAAGATCAGCCCATTATAGCATATAGCCCCCAAATAAAGTCACCACCCATTTTCTATTTTTTTCCAAGAAAATATTTATTATTCTGTCCTTTGGTTAAAATTTTACTCCATTATTGTGTCTACATTTTGGTTGTATAGGACTATTGACTCCAAGCCATCCCTTCTCCACATTTTACCTAAGCCACTGATGATCATAAATGAACTAAGCAAAATGTGGCGGGTATTTGAGCTTCGGTTCTAGCGAAGCTATCGTTTTTCCTTTGTTTCTTTTTGATTGCAGCGTCTAGAAAATTTTGATTGCAGCGATTTCCACAATATGTTCGTCACACTACATTTTCCAGGATTAATGAATCAAACCGAACTTTTCTACAAACATATATACTAGAGTGGGGCCTTGGGACGGGAGTCCCGCTTACTTTTAATTACAAATCCCAAATATTGGTTTGATTTATTAATCAAAAAGCTTTAAAACTAAACACTGCATTGTAATTAAAATATAAAAATTTAAAATTTCCTACTTAAGAGTAATCAAGACTCTGCAGACCATCTCTAATATATACCCATACAATTCTCCCTCTTTTCCTCGCCCTGCTGAATCAAATCGTTCTCTATAATTTACCAAGAGATAGAGAAAGTATATGTAGCTCAATCTTCCAGTTTTTCGATTTATTTCTAAGCGCCTGTCCAAACTGTCTATTAAAAAAAAAAAAATATATTATTGCACAAAACTGTCGCAACTGTCAATCTGTTTTATATCAACAATGTCATTCATTCATTTATAATGGAAATAATATTTACGTAAAAACAAAAAAATCTCAACAGCCTCCTATTTTGTGTCGCGCAGCCAGACAATCTCTTCAGAAATGACATTTTTGGTTATCAGTGTCAAAAGTTATGCCAAAAAAATAGACGAAGAAGAACTCAATAATAATAAGCTGCGCCATTGGCGTTGGTGGTCTCAAATCTGTCTGTCCTGTCAGTCTATACAATATATTTAAATGTAAGCAAAATTTATATAAAATCAGAATCTTCGAGCGAAAAAATATTTTACTTGACTTTAATCAAACTGAAAATCCACAATGACAAATGCACTTACAGCAGCCCACACACACACACACACACACACATACCATATGCATGTCGTCGTTAACCAAACAATTCGAGTAAGTTTATCTGTCTTGACGACAGCGACAACGAAAACGATGAAGACGACTTTATATCCTTTTTATACATTTCTATATTTTTTTTTCCTTCCAGTTGGTATCACTTATAATAATCCTTATTGAAGAAGAGAGAGAAAAGAGAGTACAAGCCAGTAGTCAGCAAGCAAGTAAAGCAAAGCCATGCGAGTAGTTTTGCTGTCATTGAATGTGTATATGTGTGTGTGTGTGTGTGTGGTTTGGTAATATCTTAAAATCCTATAATAAAGCTACTTTGCTAACAATAACTATTTTTCTTTTAGATTCAACTTCATTGCATTTCAGTTCAGTTCAGTGCAGTTCAGTTCAACATAGTTCAAAGTTACTTACTACACACAGGGTTTGTTAAATCGAGGTCGTGGAAGCTAACAGCCTAACAATCCAATCCAATTCAGTCAACAGCAGCAGCAGCACGGCACAGCACGGCGTATACACTCAAACCAAAACCCTTTTACGATTTGTGTCATTTTAAGATTATAAGCTATCTGCGAGATATAAAAAGTTACTTCTGCGCACATGTTTAAAAAAAAACTTATTCTCTCTGCTCATACTTACATTTTTTTAAGTTAGTTCTTTACCTTCAACACAGAATTTCCTATGATGCTGCATGACTGGATTAAGATTGCATTTTTTTGTTTATTTTTTTCTTCGTATCTATGTGCGTCGTAGTCGTCTTTATATGCCTTTTCAGGTGCGCCGCCCGCTGTGAACCAGTCAGCCGGGCATCCAGCCAGGCAGCTAGTACGGCGTAGTTTTCTCTAAAATATTTTCATGTTTCAAATAGAAATATTTCTATTGAAATTGGAATTGTTATACGTTAGTGCGACGTAGGACTATTGTCATAATGCCATACTTACATGTTATTCTGCTGTTGAGTTTATTGGATTGCATTTCTTTTTTTTCTTCTCTAACTCTGCAGTGCGATTAGTTGATGGTCTTCTGGCTTATTGTATTGCATTGTAAATGTTATATTTGTTATGTGATTGTATTACTTAAAGTGATTTTTATCCTTTTTATTTGGCCTAGTCAAGTGAACGTTAAGAAATTAATAATGCAATGCTGTAATTATGTTGAGTAACTAAAAATAGAGCAAATTATTTGATTAATTTTTTATTATATTAAAAAGTTATCAAATTAATGAAATTGTGCTTGGAAGGAAGCATTGTACGAGACTATTGAATAAAACGCTGCCAAATCAAATTGATACACGACTAGGTTACTGTGTCACCAGTTAGAGTGACCATTTCTAAGATGTCATATTACGTATTTAGTCTAAATTAAAAAAAAAATTTTTAGTTTCATTTTTCTAGCAATAACCTAAAATTGTATGACGAATTCTTTTATGACTTTCAGCAAACAGTCAGCAAAATTTACAAGTAATTTGCTGACTGTTTATAAGGGCGATATCCTGTATGATTCATAAGATCATACTACATCCAAGAGTTCTTAATAAAATAGTTTTTATGCAAAGACTCAAAACGAAAAATTGACTTGATTACACAGCTCGACAAAATTTACCTCTTCAATTCTTAAAATATAATTTTCACATGATTCTGAAACGACTCCTTCCGTATATTTCGACTTTGAAATCGAAATTCGAGCCAATATTCGAGTACAGTACAGGTGACAGTACAGGTGACAGTACAGGTGACAGTACAGATGTATTTCCTACTTTGACTGGACCAAGGATTCTCCGAAGTATCTTCTTCCGATTCTATCATGACCAATGCTTCTGAGCCATACATCAGGACATGCATTATCAGCGTCTAGTAGAGTTTAATTTTTGTTTCTCTGGACAGAGCTCTTTGTTTTCCGAAACCAAAATAGCAAGAATGATTCTGGTGTTGTTAACCCGGTTTATATTTGCGCTCAAGTAGATGAAGCTTACTACAATCTCAAAGCTGAAGTTCTCTGTTCGAGCAGATTGTCCACGTTGTGTTGATTGTCTGTGGGAGGATACCAAGTTCTTCGTCTTGCTTTCGTCTTGCATATTTTTCTGAAGCGGTTCTTGGTATCAAAAGGGTTGAAAAGATCTTTTAAGACCCAGAAAACGCTTCGGATGTTTGTCAGCGTCATCATATAGAGGCGAACGATTTTTGCAGGGTTACGAAGTTCAGTCAGTGCTTAGAAGTACTTTGATCTTATTGGCGTGTCGAAAGCGGCTTTGAAGTTGACATGTAGGACTTGGCATAGTGAGAATATCTGGTCAATGGTTGACTTTTTTTCGGCTTGAAACCACACTGGTACTGTCCAACTATACTTGCTACGTACGGTTTCAGTCTATTACCCAATACGCCAGATAGGATTTAATATGCGATTACAAAGAGACTTATTCCGCAATAGTTTGCGCAGACTGCAGGGTCTCCTTTCGTACAAACTGGGCGCAGGACACTAAGATTTCAGTCATTAGGCATATGTTACCCAGTCCATATTTTGAACAAGAGCTGATGCATACATATTGCCAATTCCTAACTGATGGTCTTAAATAACGTTGTGGGTAGATCGTCAGTGTCTGCCGCTTTGTTATTTTTTAAACCTTTGTATAACTTCTAAGACCTCGTCATATGCTGGTTGCTCTACAGGAATCCCACCATCGGTTGGTGAACTCAGACATTCACCTTATCCGCTGGCGAAGGCGGAGTGGCTCCTCCACTACCTTAGTGATTCCTGGACATCTGTCCTAGAACGAAGCTCCTTGCTTGATTTTTCGAGCCTCATTTTTGTCGCACATCATCTCAACGTTTGAGAAGGCGTTTTTCCTTTTCCATTTTTTCTCGATCAACAACAGCTCGTGTTGCTCCCGACTGCAGGGTTTGTTGTCGTGCCAATGAGTTTGAGATACGCTTAAACTTTCGTTTATACAGTAGGAGACCGAATGAGTTTCTCTGAGTAGGTGGAAGATCCTTGTTGAGAAGACAGTGACAGTGTGATGTGACTTTAACCTACTAACATGTAGCTTTCGTTGTATGGTAGCACGCTTGGCGAGCGATAATGCTGATTTTAGTACATACCTTGGCTAGAACAATGTAATTGTCCAAGTCCTAGGCTCTCTGTACGCTCGTACATTAAGCATGCTAGTAGAATGCCTGACATCAATCACCATGTGATCTGTTTGTGTATGTCAAGCTATGGAAATTTGGTACTACTTATGGTCACGTTCCTGCCAGCAGCAAAGTCAATTACTGTTGATGGTGTTAATGAGGCCGAGGATTAAGCCAAAGACTTCTTCTCTTCCAATTTGTGCGTTCAAATAACCGATGACAATTTTGATGTCATGCTTGGGGGCAGCAATCGTAGAGGCTCTCTAATCGCTCATAGAATTTATCTTTCTCCATCTCATCTTTAACATTTGTCGGGGCCTGTACACATATAAGGCTAATGTTGAAAAATTTTCCTCTGATGAGTAACGAGCCGATACGTTCATCCACAGCCGTAATCATGGAGACGAGTCCGCTTCATTTTCTACTAACCACGAAGCCACATCAAAATATGTGTTGCCTCTCATGGCCACTGTTGTAGATGTCACAAATTCCTAGATTTATGCAACCAAGTCCAGTTTATCGCTTTTCCTGGATAGAAGTAATGTCTACTCTGAAGTTGTTGAGAGTGGTAATGAGTTCTTCCATTGCACCATCCCAGTTGAGGTCCTCGGACGTTCCAGGTGCATATCCGTATATCGTTGTCCTTATATCGTTTTGTTTTATATGGTTATTTTAGTTTTGCTTTGTTGGTGACCATCCTCGGACTAACCTTACCTCGAGGAGTCGCGCTTTAGTCGACTTTTAAAGGCAAGCTGAACCGGCTGAGGTAGTATTCTTGACTGTCCGCATACCACAAGGTCAAGCGTTTTGTGTATAAAAATAAACAAGGAAAAACGTTAACGTTAAAAATTTAGAAATTTTCGTTTTGATCTCAACCAATTTTATACAAAAGTTCTAGCTTAAAGCATTTGTACCATGTTTTTAGTTATTTGCTCTACCAGTCAGCCACTTTGAGGACCACTTCATAGAATGGTGCCTGGTTACAATTACTCTCTAGTTTTAGAGCGTTTCTTTATTTGTAAAAGTTAAACACTAAATATGCAAACTGAAAATCTCTTATTTTTATTAAAAACAATTACGCAAATAAAACTTGTTCAATAATATTTCAGAATATGATTTTTTTTTTTTTTTTTTTTATTCAAATTTATTTTTCTTTGTAATACGCGACAAACATACGACGCGATATATACGGGAGTTTGATTATAAATATAGTAGCGTGCGCGGCTACCGCTCGTAACGAGTGCGTGTTTGTTGGCGCGCGCCGATTTTAATATGATGAGTGATTTCAAAAGCAATAATAAAACCATGACGGATTCGGATATTTTGACGACCTGGTGCTCACTGCAGTCAGCTGATCGTGCATTCTTGCAGCGGAATATGCGTGGAAAGCCTCGCAAACTTGACAATTTGCAAGGCTTCAAGGTGAAAAAGCTGGTAGGTAATAATTTAAAACCTGATCCAAATAAGAAACTTAAACGTGGTGGTGAGGCTATATCACCCTCTATCGTTAAAAAAATGTCAAAGGAAACTCTGAAAAAAGATGCGGAAAAAGATGCTCAGTTGAAGTATACTGGCACAGGTAATCCATTTTCTGTACTTTCTGATATGGATACTGACAACTACGACAGTGTTGATGAAGACTTCATTGAGTCTGCTCGGCTTGAGATTCCAGGCGATGTGCGTTCTGGCATTGAAGATAAACATATTCAATCAATAATTAAAGAAACAAAGATTCCAAAACCACCACCTATTATTGCTGAAGGAATAATTGATATAAATGGTTTAATAAACGCACTAGACAACATTATTGCACCTGAAGACTACCATCTTAAGTCTGGTGCAGCAAAATGTAGTTAGAATCTTGGCGGCAAATTCTGACGCTTATCGTGCAATAACTCACCTGTTTAAAGATAAAACATTCCCTTACCATTCCTACCAGCTTAGGGAAGAGCGAGCATATCGAGTAGTAATTAGAAACTTACATCATGCTACTACGCCATCAATAATTAAGGAGCAGATGACAACATTTGGACATAATGTGCGTAATATACATACCCAAAGTCGATTGAATGGTTTGCCGCTAAACCTTTTCTTTTTTGGAGATCCGAACCAGCGATTAACAATAAGGAGATATATAATATTAAAATTTCTATGTCGGCAAAAAGTAAAGATTGAACCTCCTCGTCGACGAAATGATGTGCCGCAATGCCATCGATGTCAAGATTATGGGCATACTAAGAAGTTTTGCAATAAATCTTTTAGATGTGTCAAGTGTGGTCAGAAACATGCAACTACTAATTGCACTAAATCGAAAGATGATTTAGCTAAATGTGCTTTGTGTGGGGAAGCACACACTGCAAGTTATAAAGGTTGTTCTGTGTATAAGCACATTTTAAGTCAGCGTACTTTCAAACCACGAAATAATTTAGCAACTCCTGCTGGCGCAGCGTCGTCACATATCTACAACTCATCTGTCTCCTTTGCAGATGTAGTTCGTAGTGGGAAGCAACACAACAAGAACATAAACAATCATCATCAACACCAGGAACAATATAAGCCATGTTCTGACTTATATTGGCAGCCTTCACTACAGAATCTTCCAAAATCCAGTCTGATCCGAAGCTGGATGCTCTTATTATGAAGCTAGACAAACTCATTGAAATGCAGATGCAGATGATGAGTTTGCTCACTGCCATTATTTCAAAATAATGACTCAACTCGGGCTGCGTATTTCTATTTGGAATGCAAATGGCCTGACCAAACGCGCAAATGAGCTTGAATTGTTTGTGCAAAGTAATAATATTGATATAATGCTGATTTCTGAGACTCACTGTTGTTCCAAGTCATACTATCGTCTAATTGGCTATGAAACGCATTTTTGCAAATCATCCAGCTGACCGAATGCGTGGAGGAGCAGCTGTTATTATAAAATCTACACTTAAACATCATCTACTAAAAACAATTGCAACTAACCGATTTCAGTGCTCTGCTGTAAATGTTAGTACCAATCATGGTGAAGTTGTTTTCGCTGCTATTTACTGTCCTCCAAACATTGGTTGGGTAGTTGAAAACTTTGAGCTACTTTTTGGAGAACTTGGACGGAAGTTTTTAATTGCTGGTGACTGGAATGCACACCATCGACTTTGGGGTTCAAGACGTGCTTCACTTAGAGGTTCTGCTTTAGCTGATTATATTGCGACTTCTAATCTGCAAGTACTTGCTACAGGAGGACCCACACATTATCCATCTAATATCAACTATACACCGACAGCAATTGACTTTGGAGTGTATGCTGGAATACGGACAGAACACCTCGGCATTTCAGAATCGCATGAACTAAGTTCTGATCACATACCGTTGATTGTTGACTTCAGAGTAGCAACACACACCATTGCCGCAAAGCCTCGTCTTCTTCCACGTGAAGCTAATATACCTCGATTTCAGCGCAGATTAGAGCATCTGGTCAATTTAAATATGGAACTAAGTAGTCCTGCTGATATTGATGATGCTGAGATTTTCTTGCGAAATATTTATGAT
>JAEIFJ010002114.1:0-13898 GCA_018903435.1 Leucophenga varia | reverse complement strand
GAAAAAATACCAAGGTATCCTCAAAAATAGCAGAAGTATCCTCATTCGCCAAAAACAGACCGATATTCACCGAGTACATCCGATAACATCCATTGAAGACCGACTAACTTTGTAGCAGATGTTTAGCGCATCAATTATTTTTATTTAATTTATTTAATTAATTTGATTATGTTTGAAGTCGAACAAATTTTAGCTGACCATCGCGACGTTATACACGACGTTGTCTTTGATTATTATGGACGACGTATGGCCACTTGTTCCAGTGATCAAACTGTGAAGGTAAGACGCATGCAAATATAAATTTAGACCTTTCAATTTATTCTTTTTTACAACAAAGATTTGGGACGAAGACGACAATGGCAAATGGAAGGTTAGCAGCAGCTGGAAAGCACATTCTGGTTCAATATGGCGCGTTAACTGGGCACATCCAGAATTTGGACCCGTACTTGCAACATGCTCTTTCGATCGTACAGCTTCCGTTTGGGAAGAAGTGCTTGGCGAAAAGCCGGCAACCGGCAGCACAGCCACAACAGTTGGACCGGCAAGACGCTGGGTACGACGCACTACACTAGTCGATTCGCGTACCAGCGTTACAGATGTCGAATTCGGACCAAATATCTTGGCTTAGTGCTTGCTACGGCATCGGCTGATGGCATTATACGTATTTATGAAGCGCCGGACATAATGAATTTATCACAGTGGCCAGTGCAGCATGAAATTAATAATAAATTGCCGCTAAGCTGTCTTTCGTGGAATACATCGACATATATGTTGCCACAACTATTGGCGGTGCGTTTGGCATTGATTAAATGCTTTAAAATAAATAATTTATTATTTCTTTTGCTTTTATATTTTAGGCTGGTAGCGATGAGACTGCAACACCCTCCGGCAAAGTCTTTCTTATCGCTTACAATGAGAACGGACGAAAATGCGCTAAAGTGGAAACAATTAATGAAATAACAAATCCTGTTACCGATTTAGCATTTGCGCCAAATGCTGGACGTACCTTTCCTATGCTTGCTGTGGCCAGTAAGGATTTATATATTGTAAATTTACGTGGTGAAACGTAAGTGCAGCAATGAAATAATTAAAGTAAACTGCAATCATTTAAATCTTTACCCCCTTTTGCAGCGATTCAACCGGCAATACTAAGTTAGATGTACAAACCGTAAAGTTCAGCGATCATAACTGTCCGGTATGGCGCGTTTGTTGAATATGCTTGCCACCATGCTCATCTCTACCGGTGACGATGGCTGCGTGCGCATTTGGCGCATGAATTATAATCGTATGTGGAAATGTGCTGCAGTGTTAAAGGCTGAACCTAGTGCACCAGGCTATGAGCCAACGCCGCCGACAGCAACATCACATTTTACAGCCGCGGCAAGCGCAACAGCAAAATACTACAAAAAAGGCACAATTAGCAATCAGGTGCCATGGCATTAGGTTATTTTTTTTTTGTTGTTTTCGTAGTTTATAAGCTTAAACTTTTTCCTATATACGAATAAATAGAACTATTTTTTCTATAAAAAAAAAAAAAAAAATAAAATCTCTTTTTGACTCACACTTGCTGCCGCTCTTTCGTTCAGTTCGCATCGTTCGCATTGTTCGCAATTGCAAAAAATATTTTCGCTGCTCATTCGCGCAGCAACGTTCGCACTGGCGACGCAACAAGAATGACATGGTTGCCGCACACAACCACATTAGAATGCCACGGCCTGTGTTTACGGCTTCGTTTGTTTACTACGATGATATTATGCCGTTTCGTATATCTGTATTTCTTCGTGCATTTCATATAAACAATATTTATTTATTTCATTTAATTCATTTTTCTTGTTTGTTTAATTTTCTTGTTGCACAGAATCACTTGGAAAATATTTTTTTTTTTAATTTTGAACAAACGAACACGTTTATCTGCGGAATATTTCGAAAAAGAACTAATGCTGCATTTAGTTACATCATTGTTTTTCTTTTCTTTTTTTATTTTAAATCTACAGCAAAGAGAAGCCGCATTGATTGTTAGCGTTCTTAAAACAAGAAACATAAAAATGTTCGCTTTTATTTTATTTTCATTTTTTTTTTGTTATCAAAAAAGAAAAAAAAAACTTTCTTCTCAACAAATGAAAAAAAAAGACATATTTAAAATAAAAAGACGCGCAGAGATAAGAGACTAAAATATGAAGAGAATGTTTTTACGCTCATAGAGCAAATTTGTTTTTTTTTTATGAGATTTTATACAGAAGTTCGATCACATTTTCTCAATTTTCGTTTTTGATCTTTCAAATTGAATTTTACAGTTAAACAGTGATTTTTTTATAACAAAATGTATATCAGATTCTTAAAGGTTTTTTTTCCGTAGACTACGAATCTGAAATCGAAATATTTCTATCACGTCTCAATTTGGGGTCAAAGTCGAAAAAAAAAACAAGGAAAAATGTTAACTTCGGTGGAATCGAAGCTGAAATACCCGTCACACAGCACTTGGATGGATTTGCTCAAATTTATATGGAGGCTTTATGTTATATTAGCTAGATCATTACCATATCGATAGTGCTCACTTAGGTGGATATTGGAATAGATTTTTATCAAATTTTAATTGAATTGAATACAAAAAATAGAAATTGGGCTACTGCTTTGTATGGGGGCTATATCTAAAACTGGGCGTGGCACCTTTATTCTGACTAACAAACTGCCTAGGTCCAAAAAAAGTTTAGGTTTAAAATTTCAGGTCAATATCGATCAGACAGACGGCTTAGTCGATCCGTCTCATCGAGCTAATCAAGAATATTTACTTTTATGGTGTCTCCGATGCCTCCTTTAATGCTTAAAAAACACTTATTTGGCGTTTTTTGAACCACTAAAACAAAGTGACGCAATTCAATGTAAATCTGTAAAATAATTTAAATGAAAGGTTGAACCTTTAATGCCCTATAATGCCCAAAACAAAAACATAAGTAACTTTTACGTGGGGTCAAGAAAAATAAATTGTTCAAGAACAAATTTTTTTGATAAACTTGGCCAAATGTTTCTAGCAGGATGGGACTTCAATGCAAATCTGGGGCTTCAAGACAATTAATCCAAAAGGTCGAGAACTTTTTAAATGTATAACTGAATGTCATCTTAAAACATTATCTACAGGCAGTTCAACATACTGGACCAATGATTCACAAAAGGTACCTGACCTTTTGGATAGCCATTTGTTATGATCAAGACTCGGATTACAGTGCAGTTATAATCAATCTTGGTGTAGTACTAGCTACAGACTTAAAAAAAATCGCATCATAATTAAGTCGTATTAACTTTGCTTAGAAAATGAAGCAACTGCTAAGCATTAAGAAAGTCTGAGCTCTGAAAATTATGACGAGCACAACCTGTGGAAGGCAACACGTTATATTAAACGCTCAGTTAAAAGAAACGTCCCTGTTAAAGACAGTAATAATGTGTGGTGCAGAAGTAATGAAAGTAAGGCTAAAGCTTTCGCAAATCATTTGGAGAAAACTTTTGAACCTTTCGACTTTGCTTCAACACAAAACAAAATCGATATTTTACAATTTTTGGATTGCCCGTGTCAAATGGACTTACCATTAAAGCACGTGACTATTGCGAAAACTGCTAGTGAAATAAAAACACTCCGAACCTCGAAATCACCTGGTAAGAAATCAATAATATTTCTTACATATACGAGTATTTACAATGCCATGTTGCGTCTCAACCATTTTCCAGCTTAGTGGAAATGCGCAACGATTATTTGATGCATCGGATACTTTCTAAGTGCAGTTAGATATAATGCAAAACTGGTTAAATGAGTGAAACATTCAAGTGTATCGAAATCAATCTTTTCACAAACATTTTGGAACAAGGAGACAGGTTTGTCCAACAGTTTCTAATAAAGGTTCACATATAGCCATTGCATTTGGATCGTCGATTGAACAATGAGCAGCATATCAAAGCTAAGGCCAGGCCCGATGAGAGGGGTGGTCAGCCGGGGCCCGGCTGCGGGAGGGAAATTTTTTCAAATGAAAATAGGGAACGAATAGAGGTCAGTATCGGCATTGATTAGCAAGCTTTTCCCAGGTGAGAAGCAAAAAAAAAAAGAAGGTCTTCGCTTATATCTAAATATATTTTTTGATAATAATGATTAATCAGCAACAATCGATTTATTTTTACAATCTTCAGCAATCAATTATTTTCAACAATCACACAGCCCTATTCCCTGGATCACATTCATATTATATATATGAGGGACCCGTGAGCGCGGTCTGTACCGGGTCCAGTTTGGCTCTCGACGGCCCTGGCTAGGGCTCAACAGCTTAAGGACAAGACAAAAAGATTAAATTGGTTAATTAATATAAAGTTCAAACTCAGCTTGGAAAATAAATTATAATTATACAAGTTGATGTTAAAACCGGTGTGGACATATGGCATTCAGTTATGGGGTACCGCAAGAAATTTCAAAACATAAATTTTGCAAAGATATCAATCAAAGACTTTATGAACGATATGTAATGGTAATGGTTTGTCACTAATAAATCCATTGAGAAGAACATAAATATATGTACAATAAAAGAGAAAATAAAAAAAAAAAGTAAGTACTTAAATATTTTGAAACATAAGAAAAGCACACTAACTCCTTTGCGTTAAACATACTCGATAACTGCGAAGAGACGCGCAGTCTTTAACGATTACATGTTATTGGCCTGCCGTTTAGACCTTTAAAGAACTTAGATTTACTATACCTCTTTATAATATGTGAAGACTTAACGGTCTCATATGTAAAAATTCATTATATTTCCAAACGGTTAGCATTGGTGTTGTGTCTATAGGAGCACAATATATGTCATTTATGCCTGGTTTACACGATCATATACATATATGTGACACATTTTGGATATGTGATTGTCTAAACACACAAAAATCTTATGTGTCACATTATGTGTCATAGTATGTGTCACAGAAATATTTTGAAATTTTTAGTGCATACTCGTTAATATTGGGAATCACTGAAAGTAGCACGTTAGGCTTTGGGAATCACTTTTACAGTGAACTGAAAATGTAATTCTACAATACAATACAATGCAATGCAATACAATACAATGCAATAATAAGTCTTCCAGAACGTGTTACATAAAACTCTTTTGTAGCCCTGGATCACAAAATAAATATATAGCCCTGATTCATTAATTATTCTTACAGCCCTGGTACAATAAATATTCTTCAAGCACTGGTGCATAAAACATTTGTGCAGCCCTGGTCGAAAAAACATTTATGCAGCCCTCGCTAAAAAATATTGTTGTAGGTCTGGTATATAAAATATAATCAGATGTAACATTGTGAAACAATTCTGATGTAAAACAAGACTTTACCGATATTAATACTCCACCACCTTTACACGAGATACGATCCTTGCGGAAAATTGTAAAATGATTACTCATTAATTCAGAATTTAAAATACTTGGTTGCAACCAAGTCTCAGTAAATACTAAAATATCTGCATTAATGTCAAAGCTTTTAAGGTATAGATTTACAAGCTTGCTCTTCAGACCTCTTACATTTTGGTAATTAAAAATAAGAGGAGAATTTAGTTTAAAGATTTCGATGCAGTTTGTGAAGATCCAGCCAAAGGTCGTGGTACAACAGCGACTTGACGAGTAGACGCAGGTCTCCTTTTTGACACATATTCTTTGACCATTGTAAACTGAGGCCAAAAACTGGAACAGCAAAGAGTATCAAAAAACTCAAAAGGTACACTGAGCTTAAATGAGGCAATGTTTCTGGAGTAGTTAAAATTAAATTTTTGTACAGCGACACTCGATGCCGTAATGCAACTCTTAGATGCAACGTACTCCAAAATGTCCTCCGCAGTTGTTGAGTCAGTAAACCGTGACACAAAAAATGTGTTTGCGAGGCGCCACGGTATTAAGAATTTTAACTGTGTTGGTGATAGTAGTAGCTGGTTTTATTATAGTTGCAGCTCTGGAACAAAAATTGTAAATAAAATATTTATGCAGCCCTGGCCGAAAAATATTTATGCGGCCCTGGTTTGAAAATTAATCTTGCAGCCTTGGTATATTATATATTCGCCCAGCGCTGGTTCTATAATTGCAGTCCAGGTACAAAAACTTTTAATGTAGACCTGGTAATTATTGGTAATTATTACCGCAGCCCTATTTGAAAAATTATTCTTGTATACCTGGTAAAACAAATATATATGCAGCCCTAGTTAAATATATAGATTTTACAGCTCTGGGACAAACAAATTTTATGCAGTTTTGGTTCAAAATTGCAGCCCGGGTTTAAAAAATTTTTTGCAGCCCTGATCAAAAGTTTTTATTGCAGCCAGTATACGAACATTTGGATTGCAGCTTCGGTAAAAAAGGTTGTTGCAGCCCTGGACAAAAATTTTCTTCCAGCCCTGGTACATAAAATATTTATGCAGCCCTGGTTGACAACATATCTTTGCAGTACTGGTTTAACAATAGTTCTTCCAGCCCTGGTACATATAATATTTATTTAGCCCTGGATAAAGAATATTAATGCGGCCTTGGTTGACATCACATTTCTGCAGCCCTGGTACATAAATATTTGTGCAGCCCTAGTTAAAAGTTTTTTCTGTTTTTCATTATTGCAGCAATAGTATATGAAACATTCACGCAGCCCTGGTTGAATAATTACAACCCTGGTACAAAAACTTTTGATTCAGCCCGGTGTAAACTTTTTGTAGCAGCCCTGGTACAATATTAAGTCATCCAGACCTGTTATATAAAATTCTTTTACAGCCCTGGGTAAGAAAATAATAATGCAGCCCTGATTGGGGTGATTATCACTCATAAAAAAAACTATTATTACAATTTTACTTGAGTTCAATTTTATTTTAATTTTGCTTTTGTTTGTCGCAATAGATTGATTTTTGCCTCCGAACATTAGCTTAACTATTTTGGCGCCAAGCACGAATTTAAAATATATATTATAAGCAGTGGCCAAGCTTCATTCCAAGAGTCGAATTTTAATAATCTGTCGTGACGGGAGCCAAGGTTTTCGCATAAGACCGAAAAGTTTTCAAGTGAGTCCAAATACAACTGAATAGAATTACGGAAATTATCTCACTTGTAGACATTGCTCGCGAGCAGCAATTTGTCCATGTCTGATCTATTTTTTTTTATAGTTGGACATTTGACGTGTTTTCCACCATATAAACTATTTGAAGTTTCGATTAGGTTCTATTAAAGTTAAATATTTTCGTTTTTGAATTTAATTTTTATTTATTGTTTATTTCCAACATAATCTTTTAATTTAGTTTATATCAAATTTTTGGCACCCATCCATTTCCTTTGTGAAAAGTTAATTAATCTATAAAATTTATTATATTTCCATTTAAGTTTTTCCCCTTTTTTTATTTCAAAAACACGACATTTTTCTATTGTGTTATTTCCAAATAACACAAAAAACCGTCGGTAAAGGCAGATTTTAATGTTAAAAAGAAAAGAAAATATAATCCCATTTTCCTATACAATTTAAGTCAAATGTTTTGTGTCGTCATGCTCCATATAATTGCAATAAAACCAAAAAATTGTTTTCGACACTTACGAGAAATATGACAGCAAAAACACAATCGCCACCTGTGCATAAATTATTCATTGAAAATGTAAATAAATGCTAAATGCGCGACTAGGATAAACACACATACACACACAAACACATTTGAATTGCTGCCTGTGCCTATGACAAGTGTCAAGAGGATATTCACATATGGAAATCTAATCGAAAAAAAATGCATTAGAAATCGCGAAAATAACAAAAATATATCGTATTCCACTTAATTAACTTAAACCGCAATAAAAACGAAACAAAAATAACATGAAAATATCGATAAAGGATGTATTCCTTTTTTTCGACGACACATTACGAGGACATGCAACATGTAAATGGTGTTCGCGGCAGCGCGTTCACCCCGAAACATTGTTTAAGTAATCCGTGCAACGAACCGCGTCATACTGAACTTGAACTTTCTCAACAGAAAATTTTCGAATGGTGCCACCGATGCCGTCGCCGCATTGATTGAAAGTTGCAGCATAATTCGAGGGTGACTTTTACCCAGTTTAATGGTTTACCAGAACAGCATTTATGGTAGAACGCGTGGGAAGTTTAAATCATAGAAACTCTCATATTCGCATTAAATGCGATAAATATTGAAATCATTTGAACAATTTTGATCAAATTACAATTTATGTACATATTGTGCAAAATATTTCATCAAGTGGTGTGAGAAGTGCTACATGTATAGAAGCTAAATTAATAATTATCAAGAAAATAATATTTAAGATTTATTTTTTTATTGAAATTTTGTATCTTTGAATTTGATAGATTATTATTTTTTTTTTTACAGAAAAGTAATTGCTTTTGGGAAAGGATTGAAAAATTTAGAAAAAAAATATTTCAATATTTTCTTGACCATTTTTACTAATACAGACAGACAGACGGACAGACGGTCAGTTAGACACGTTTCTGTGTATTTCTGCATATGAAAGAAAAAAATTTTAAAACTAAATGAATATCTTAAAAAAAATAATTTTATTTTAATATTTATGTACATTTCAAGTCCTTTGACCGAAAACTCAGCAGCTTGGAACGAACCGCAACGAACCCTGTTTGAGGGTTGTAACTTGTATCTGTGGATTAGTTCAGTATTTATGTTAATTTTTTTTTGTTTTGAATAATTTTATGCGCGAACTAATATTCGGAAGCTGACCGCTGCTACTGACCATTGCAGCTGACCAGAGCAGGCGTCACTCATTAGGCGCGATTTTTTTGCTTCCAGTTGAATAAATGCGCGAGTTTCTAATTGAATTTTAACAAGCAAAAATATTAAGAAAAAAACCGTGCAACATGTTTAAAACTCATTAACCGAAATCGATTGCGTCAAATCTTTTCTATACAATATTTTTCAATTTAAGTATTTATTTTTTACCCCAATAATCTTTTCAGGAAAATACTTAAAACAGGTTTTAATAAACTTTCAGAACACATACAGCATATGCCGCGCTATTTGATGTGTATGTAGTTTATCTTATCTATGTATCTTCCATAATTGAAAATTACGGTTTAAGTTGATATAGAGTTTTTGAAATTATCTTACTGGTTCAGTGAACTCTGTGCATTCTTTACAATATATCTTCTGTTCAAAAAGCACACAGAACGAAACCCATATAAGGTCGTTTTATAAATTATTTTTCTTTTTTTTTCTTGGTAAATTCCGTACAAAATACATTCCCAATCGCTGAAAGAGCTTTCGAAACTATATTTAAAATATTTGCCTCTTCATACCTCAAGAAATGAAAATTTTATGATTAAAAGTTTTTAGTTGAAAAAAAAAAAACAAGAAAGAGCGCTGAAGTCGAGTATGCTCGACTGCGAGATACCCTGTACCCAATCTTTATGTACCTTAAATTAAGTCCTATCTTTGTATATACCTTATTGTATTGAATTTTCAAACAAAAACTTGAAAAATTGGGTAAATTTATATGGGGGGCTATACCAAAAATTTTGATGGTCCTTCCCCCTATTGGGATATTTTATTGGGACTATCACATACATAACTTACACTAAGTTTGAACTTCCTAGAATAAAAAACAATGACCTTTTTTATGCAAAAACCTAAAATTTTGAGGGGGGGTAGCCCTTAAAATGGGTCTAGAGAAAAACCGTTTGCAAGTGAACACTTGACGGCTCAGGAGAGTCTAAGTTTCAAATATGGTGGCCCTATCTCTTATAGTCTCCGAGATAATCTCTCTCATACGGCAGACAGCAGGACGGACAGACGGACGGACGGACGGACAGACATAGCTAGTTCGACTCCCTTCCAATGCTGATCAAGAATATATATACTTTATATGGTCTATCTTGGCTCCTTCTGCCTGTTACATACATTCGCACAAACTTAATATACCCTTTTACCCTTTGGGTACAGGGTATAAAAACACAAAAATTTCAGAATGACCACAGGTTTTCGTGATAAATGGAGTCAGAGTTGAGTTTTTGCTAGAAAAAAAAAGTAATTTTATTGTTGCAATGTTGGTCAACATGTTTTTCTACATTTTTTTAAATTTTTTCAAGCTTCTATCATAGGTTAGGTTAAGGTGGCCAAGTGTATAAACATGCACTACAATACTTAAGCCAAAGGCGGCTTATTGTGATGCTACAGGATCTTACATAATAAAGCCAGTATGGAGACATTAAAAACACCACGAATTTCTACCACCGCTTCCTGATGACGATCGATGCTATTTTTGACAGTTCTTTTAAGGAGTATTTGCTCATATATTCGAATCTTCTTCTACTTGGGGCTGGACAGTGACAGAGTAGGTGTGCAACATATTACTCCTCATCGGCGTCGTTATAGCTTCTACAAAAGTCGTTTGAAGCTGTAACCTTCTAGTGTGCGTGTCTTTAAGATATATCTAGTCCTTTAATTTTGAGGACGTACTTGGACCTTTTATGGTTGTAGTCCTGGTAGGTTGTCCTGGTTATCCTAGAAGTTTTTAGGTAAGTCCACTTGCTGTCTGCAGACAGAAGAGTAATTTCCTATATAGGTAGTCTACATGTTCCTTTAACGATGTTCCTTTATTAGTAGTCTACACGTTCGTCTGCTTTGCAATTGCAGGATCATGCTCTGTCCAGTTACCCAAATGCGGTGAATATTGCAGTGTTGGGTTTGAGAAGAATCATGGCTTAAATAATTACTTTAAGCTCTGTCTGGTAAACAGTGCAGTGTCCAGAGAGCCGGAAGAATATGTTTGTATCCAGCTCTGAGGCAAAGACCCGTCCACCTACTTGTTTATTAAGCTTGGAAACCTCAGTATATGACTGAGTTTTTCTCGTCCAAAACGACTTCATACCACTTGATGAAGTCTAAATTAGGGAAACAGGAGTAGGTACTAGCTGATTTTCGGAATCTCTTTGTTTTGATAACTCATCATGGGCAGACTGGGGCAGATCCAGAACACTCTCTGAACAACAGGGATTTAAAGCCACCACTGTGGGCAGAAGACCCAATAAAAAGGTCTTTGACAACACAATAGAATGTTCAATACTTTTATTTGATTGGAGAAACTGATGGTAGACAGATATTAGTATTATTATTAGTCTCGTCGCTTAGTTCAAACTAAAAAAAGACAAATTAGTTATTTTAAAGAGTTTATACAAACGAAGCATTCTTTCTCCTTTCTTACTCTTTCCTAGAAGATCAAGATACTGAAATTGTCTTTTTAACTAAGGTAAATGACAAAAATTAGCAAATTGGGTTTTGAATGTAAATATGAGAACTTCTGGGACCCATTTTCTGGAAGGCTCAAGACTAAAGGAGCGTGTTTGTCCGCACGTTGAAACGTCAAAAATGTTTATTTTACAATACAAAAACAATACATTTCATTTCAAACATTAGTTTTAGAAAAATGATTATACGAGAAACTTTTTATACATGTGTGCACCCACAACAGAACACAAACAGACACGAGACTTTGTAATTTCCTGCTTAATTTTTTGCCTAACCAAAATGCAAACGCATCTGCTCGAACAACATCAGACTTATCAGAGTATTCGGATTCGTACGCAGTGAGGCGAATGAGCGGTAAAGTCCAGAAGGCCAAAGTTTTAGATTCTTTGCCAGAAAAATTCGTTGATAGAACCCTCCCGGATTTATATGCAACTTTTGGTGCTTTTGAATTGTCTCACACGACCAATTTGAGCCAATACAGTTGGTTGGTGAACCAAATTTTAGACTATTTAGAGGCAAACGTTCGACACAATGAGTGCTTAGCAACGCAGAATATGCTGTAGCGGGCTGCAAACGTTTTAGCATGGGAAAAGTGTCTTCATTCTGACTTTTGTAGAGAAAAACGTTTGCAAGAATTTGAAATTTTTGTAGCATAAGCCTAGGAAATTTAGTATTGAGCTGCAACGTTAAACTATTTCGTGGCACTCCAAGCAGAGGAAGTTCCACAACTGCAAAATATGCGTTTAGAGGTTTTGCCAATAGAAACATAAATAAGTTACCTTTCAGCAAGTAAAATTGGACAAGTAATTTGTATATGGATGCATCCCTTGCGCCAGCGTTTTTCGTCAGAGACACATTGTTTGGTTTGAAATTACTCTTTCCATATTCTCCATTTCAAACAAAAAAAATTTTTAAATAACACTTTTAACTTTTTCTAAATTGAATAAAACTTTTAAAATAAAATTTAAATACAAATTAACAGAAAAGAAAAATTATATTTTCAAAGCTATGTAAGATACCTACATAAAGAACTTTTACTAATTTATGTTATGTTTCCACTGGCATTGGCTTTGCGTTACCGTTAACATTCTGTTTTCGGAAGCACTATGTGTGCAGGGCATAAAAATATAGATAAAAAATAAATGTTGGCCCAAATTAAAATTTACGAATTCGCCTTGAACACGTCATAAATATTTTTGAACCATTTTTTAAATACATTTAGTATCAAGTTTTTACGTCGACTCATTTCAAAATATTGCAAAATTTTCAAAAATCACGTCTTAGTACTCACCTATTTAGTAAAATTAGCATAAAAGTAGAAAAACAAAATATTAACCACAAAAAAAAAAAAAACATTAAAAAAATCTATTTCGGGCCCCCTAATGGGCGTCAGGACCAATATTCAAAAAACCCAGAAATGTGTCAAAAGTATTTTTTAAACATAGCTTTTTTGTTCCTAGGTAGTTTGTATGTCAGAATCAAGTTGCCACGCCCATTTTTAGGCATATCTCCCATACAAATCTACCGCCCATTTTCGAATTTTGTATGAAAATAGGTATTATTTATGAATATATTCGCTTTAAATTGGGTAAACACTCTTCTTATGTCATCCAAATTCAAAAAAGGTGCCACGCCCACTTCTAGGTATAGCCCCCATACAAACTGAACACTATCGATATGATAAGGATCGGGCTAATTACAAATTCATCGTGAAATTTAATCTAAGCCAATGGTAAACATATAAACTATTAAGAGTGTTGTGTAACGGGTATTTTAGCTTTGTTTCCACCGAAATTAACGTTTTTCTTTGTTCTTATTGAAAACATTGAATCAATATCACTTTCGAACAAATCTTTGGGAATTGAAACTGAGAAGAAAACCGACAGATTTTTTTATTATCCTTTCTTTTGCGTCACTTACTACTTTTGGTATTCAGGAACCTGTGAAATAATTTAAACAAATTTTTAAGGTATTTAAAAAATTATTCAATGAGATTTTATTTACATTTTTGTACATGTTTAAGAATTCATGTATGTACATACAATATTAGTAAAAAAATATTTACCATGTATAAAAAATATATCATACGTATGAGTAAAATTTGTTTTTAAGTCTCTTATAAAAGTTAGCTCAAGTTTTTTCAAAATTTTAAATTCAGTTATGAACTACAAATTTATTTGTATAAAAATCATTGGAGAAACATCTCGCTAAAGTAGTAAAATACTCAGTAAAATTATTTGCTTAAAAATAGGTGCTATCCTAAAAGGAAAATCTTGTATAAATTTTATCTTCAAAGTTTTTTTTTGTAGATATTTTTTGACGTTAGTAAATTTATTATAAAAATATAGGTAATATGTGTATGTATATGGTATGTAAAATATATTTATAGCTCTTTAAAATGCTCGTTTATCACACAAGGTTCAATGACTAGATTTGTTTCATGCGGCTACCCCTTCAATAGGCCATTTCTGCGCCCCACGGCCGATAGGGTTTGAACCATTTGGCGTGGCATACTGTAAGCTGCCATTAGGATTACTATAATCAGGAGCACCAGCAACAGGATAATGCGTAGCGCTGCTGTAGGTTAGGCTATCAACAGCAATGGAAGGTGCAACGGAATGCGCGGAGGCGA
>JAEIFJ010002111.1:0-66077 GCA_018903435.1 Leucophenga varia | reverse complement strand
AATTATAATTTAAAGAAATTGTTCTTTTAAATTAATTAGAAATTCCTATATCGATGTTATAATATGTACTAAATGTTGTTGTAGACAGATGTACAAAAAATTAATCATAGGAAAATAAAAAAAAAAAAAAAAAAAAAACTTAAACTCAGAGTTAGTATAGAAATAAAGAATAAATAATAAATAGAGGTGTCACAGAAATCTCTAAAAATCTGCCTTCGGTTCGTTTGTAAATATCTAAAATAAAATCTCGGTGTCACAGAACTTCGAAAGACTCCATTATTCGAAGATAGTTTTGCCAATATTTGCATAGTATTATAATTTTTATATATTAGGCAGTTTAGCTTTTGGTGTTAATACTCGAAAATTTACACTATTACACTAATACTTCGAGTGTTTTTATTGATAGGGAAGCAAATATTTTAAAAATATTTTTAAAAAGTGAAAACGAAACCTTTACAACTCTTTTTAAAATGTAGAACTCAAACCTTTAGTGTCGCATAAGCTCGGGCCATTTCTAAATGATATAAGTCGCCCTTAGGTCCGTTCAACAGATATGATTTCCGTAAGGGAAATGGTTTCTGTATTCGTATGACCAACGAGCTGTAAGAGCCATAAAATTACCTTCCATATAGTCAGACAGGAGATCAAAATTCTCGATAGATTCCTGGTTGCACTTGTAACGGAAGGTTCAAGCTTCAATTTAAACATTATTCGAGATTTCTATCACCAGTTTTTTTTTTTGCATGTGGGAGTTTTTATCATTTTTTGGTTTTTAACGCAAAAGCTTGACGTGTTAAGCATATATTTTTACAGACGACGAGACTTTCAGCGCTGATAAATATATAAGACTAAGCCTGTCCGTCCGATGTCTTGAATATAAGCGATTCATTTGCTCAGTTTTAAGATATCGACCTGTGTAATTTGGAACTTAAACTTTTCTCAGCAATTTTTAAAATCAAAGTGCCACTCCCATTTTAATTAGAACAAACTTACCGTTTGTTGCTAACTTTTCAATAAGATTTGAAACTATTTTGAATGCAATACCGAAGTGCGAAAATTGAAATATCATCCAATATCAAATTATTTAAATATAAGCGTTGAACTCCTACACATACTGGAAAATAGCTATTTATGAATGTAGTCACTCAAATTTGGGTAAAAACACTTGTAATGACATTCAATATCAAAAACCAGATTCGGCCGCCCATTTTACTAAGGCACCATACAAACTGTATTGATTATTTTCGAGACACTTGTATGAAAAAGTAATTATGTTCAAATATATATTTATAAATGTATGTAAGCTACTGATTTGATCACACATAAACTATTCAAAGATTCGTGTGCCAGGTAGGTAACCATCATTCCAAAATAACAATTATTGTTTTTTTGGTTTTTATAGTTTTTTTTTCCAAAATCTTAACCACAATCAAAAAAAAAAAATCACAAACGCATACAAAAACTTGTTCAAATTCAAACCACCGAAAATGTTTGGTCTCAATTAAAAACAAGGAAACACGTTAACTTCGGTAGGACCGAAGCTGAAATACCCGCCACATTTCGGCTTAGTTTATTTTTGATCATCAATGGCTTTGGTATAATTTGGTGAAGGATTGGCTTGGAGTCAAAAGTCCGATCCAACTAAAGCTTAGACACAATAATGGGGTAAAATTTTAACCTAAGGACAAAAAAAAAAACATTTTCCACCCATAGGAAATGGGTGGTGACTTTGTTTGGGGACTATATATTATATTGGGATGATCCTTATAAATCAGTAGAGTAGAAATAGGAAGACTTTAGAAGTATTTTTACCCCATTTGAAGTGAATATATTCATAAATACTACTTATTTTCATACAAAAATCGAAAAAAAAATCAGTAAGTTTGAATTGGGGCTATACCTAAAAATGGGCGTGGCACTTCCATTTATATACCTACTTGATTAAGTCGTTGAAGAGAAAAAGCTGACTTTCAACTTAATATCTTTAAACTCGGCGGCCGCATAAACTAAATAAACACATTTTTCTTCTTCTTTTTGTTCTATTATATATTTTTTTGTTTGTTTGTCTCTATTAAATTCTTTCAAAAAAAAAAAAGGAAAACGATCAGATTATACTATTAAATATGTTCTGTATTTAGATTTAAATTTATATTTTGGGCTCAAAATGTTTATCTTTATTTTAGATTTATTTTATTATATAGGTGAGCATCAAAATTAGAATTTTGATGTCAGTCCCTAAGCCCTGAAAAGCTATATTTTTAGAATAGTGGGACCTAGTGATTTTATATTTATTAATGGTTAAAATATTTGTTTGACGTGTTCAAGGGATTTCCCAAGTTTGGACCCAAACAGAATTTTGTTTTTCTTTTTTTTTTTATGCCGATCCATTTATTATATTGGCGAGTATTAAAACGGGATTTTGAAAATTGTTGATCTTGGACCTCAAACCGAAAAGTCATATTTGTGGAATGGATACTTTTAAAGATTGACTGACAGACTGAAAATTAGGAGCATTTGAATGAAGGTTAGCTAATTTATTTGAAGCGTTACTGGGCTTTTGAACCCGCCATACATAGTGTGAAGGGCATTATCAGTTTATCGGAAAGTTTGTAACGCATGAAAGGAGGCATTGGAGACCCCATAAAGTATATATATTCTTGATTACCTCGACGAGACGAATCGATTTAGCCACGTCCGTCTGTTGTCCGTTGTTGTTGTTGTTTTTTTTACGTTTCGTGTCTGAGTTTTTTTTTTTTTTTTCACCAGGTCAAGTTTGAATATAGAAGTGCCACGCCCATTTTTAGGTATAGCCCCTATACAAACTTACCACCCATTTTCGTATTTTTGTATGAAAATGATTATTTTTTAGTAATGTATTGACTCCAAATAGGATAAAAACACTTTTATTATCATCCAATATCAAATCTAAGGTGCCACGCCCATTTTTTGGCATAGGCCCCACACAACGTGAGTTTTGTGAGATCGTTGACCCCGTTCTATCCCATCTCGAAGTTTTATGAAAGCCACCGACGAAAACACATTAACAATTTAAAAATACGTGTGACGGGTATATAAGCTTCGGTTCCACCGAAGTTAACGTTTTTCCTTGTTAAAAATTGAACCTGGTGCCTATTGGGACACTTTATAAGTGAGCAATGCAATCGGATTTTTGAAAATATCGGCGGAGGTCTTTTAGAACATGAACATGTTCAGTTATCGGCGAGTTTGTGTATCGCTCTCTTCGCGATCAGTGAAACTGTTCATTTATTCGAGAATAGTGCTTTTATCACTCTTCGCGAATCAAAAATTAACTCTAAAAAAGATTTCGTTATTCATTCAATTCATTTTATACAATTTTTTTTCTTAAAGTCAACCATTCGAGCCAACTAAGCATTGTTATAATGAACTCGATTTCGTAGCAAATTGGAATTACTGATTACAAATCCGACGTCAAACTTCAACATGACGGACAGCAGGACTGACGGACATGTGTATACAGATTCGCCTATCAGGGGTCAAGCATACTTGTAAAATTTGTGATTTTTGAGTTGCAGTATGATTATCGACTGCGATTAAAAAATCACAGTATCCGATTATTGATTTCAATGTGAATGTCAATTCATGTCACACTGTGAAATAGAATTTAATTTAAATTAAGGAATCGCAACTTATAAAAGAAATAACATTGTTGTCAACTTGAACCATATTTGAGACTTTAAAGTTTCACAAATTTTCAAAAGCCAAAATGCCCAAATTCACTTAGTTCACATAGTCCACATAAAAAATTCTCAAGGGTTCGATTTCTAAAGTCTGCAAAATAATAATAAAAAAACGAAGAGTAACATTAAAATACAAAAAAGAAAATCGATTTTTATTATGTATGTAGTTCATACTCACTCATATGTATTAAATATCATTTAAGGCAAACAAAAAACAACATTAATAAGAATAATATTAATAATAGTAGTACAAAAAACAAAATTGGGGGGGAAAAAAGAAGGAACAATATAGTCAAGTAAACTCGACTACGAGATACTCTGTACCCAACAATTCGTTATTGTACTCGTATGTACGTGTTTCTAGTTTAATTTTTAGAAAAAATTTTATTGAAACAATTGAAAAGTTCTGGTTATTTTTTTTTATATAGGATATCTGCATATGCAGGAGCTATTTGTTAAAGTTGTTCTATATAAACCAAGGCTGCGAACCGGTAATGAACCGAATCGAACCGTGGTTTGACTCTACAAAAACCGGTTCGGAACCGAACCAGCGGTTCAAAGGCATCAACAAGAACCGACCACGCTAATTTTTAGTTGTTTGCAGTCCGAATATAAACTAAATGCTTAAATTTAATTTTATTGATCATGAACGTAGGCCAAACCACGTTGGTATTCAAAATAGGCGATTTATACAAAAAAATGTTCAAAATTGTCGGATATATTTGTATACAAATTGTACGAACTCATCCAAATCGGAATATTTCATTGGGACTGTTATACATTTAAGCTTTATACTAGCTCTTGATGCTGATCAAGAATATTATACTCATATACTGTATTCTTTATATACAATAAAATATGTTATATTTGCTGAGTCCGGCGTGCTTTGCTATTAGACATCTGCATGAATGAATCCATAAGGGCAAATGAATGATTCATTCTAAAAGTTCTTACTGTTCTTACTCTGGGTAAGAAGAGTAAAAAATGTTGTGCTATTTTCTTATGGCTTTTGGAAATATACTGCACAGAAAACAATAAGTCCAGAAGTTTTGGGAACACTACACTACTGTACAGATCTACAGAGCTAAAAATGAGTACATTCATGCAGACCTCTATTTGCTATCCCCCTAATGTTAAAATGAAATCAGGAAAAAATGTAGATAGAAAATATAATGGGCTCCAGGTTCAAATTTTGGAATTCCTCTTAGTGCTCACCTATACTCTAAGATTATCGTAGAGTAAAACAAGAAAAAACGTTAACTTCGGTGGAACCGAAGCTTAAATACCCGTCACACAAATCTTTGAATAGTTTATGTGTGATCATTAGTGGCTTAAATACATTTATAAATATATATTCGAAAATAATTACTTTTTCATACAGTTGTTCGAAAAATAATCGATAAGTTTGTTTGGGGACTATGGCTAAAAATGGGCGTGGCACCTTGGTTTTGTTATTGGATGTCATTAGAAGTGCTTTTTCCCAAATTTGAGTGAAAATTCCCATAAATAATACCTATTTTTATACAAAAATTCGAAAATGGGCGGTAAATTTGTATGGGAGCTGTAGCTAAAAATGGGCGTGGCAGCTTGGATTTGACATTGGATGTTCTAAGAAGTATTTTTACCCAACTTGGAGTGACTATATTCATAAATAATTGCTATTGTCATACAAAAAATCCGAAAAAAACGGTAAGTTTGTATGGGGGCTACCCCTAAAAATGGGCGTGGCACTTTGATTTTAACACTTGAACTGCTTAGGACTGAGAAAAGCTTAAGTTCCGAGTTTCAGGTCAATATCTTTAAAACTAAGCGAATGAATCGCATATATACAGACAGACGGACAGACGGCCAGACGGACGGACGGACAAACAGACGGACATGGCTAGATCGACTCGTCTCGTCGTGCTGATCAAGAATATATATACTTTATAGGGTCTAAGATGTCTCCTTTAATGCGTTACAAATTTTCTGACAAAATGATAATACCCTCCACACTGTGTGTGACGGGTATAAAAATTAATAATATTTCAGGCTCCACACTGGGCGTTTGGTCCAATATTCAAAGTACCAGAAACATGTCAATTTCATTTATATTCATTTGAATTTGGGTGTGCATGATACAAAAAAAAAGGCTATTATACCTTTCAGGTCCCAGTTACACACTGTGAAAATTTCAAAAAGATCGGTCTAGAGATCTGGGATTTTATAAAGCACAAATATATATACAAACACACATTGACTTTATTTACTTTATATGGTCTGTTGTTGCTTCTTCTTCCTGTCCGATACATGTGCACAATCGTAATATACCCTTTTACACGTTTAGTGCGGGGTATAAAAATGATTTCAGCTCTTCTATTTTGTGCATATCTCTTCATTTATTAAGAACAACTCGGGCAAGGCGAAGAATTGTGTATCGACAAGGAGCAAAGCAAGTAAAATATTTTCCTATTGTATTGTATATATTGTAATGTATAGTATCCATCTATGTACTTGTCTCGTGCTATGAAAGTCTGAGTTTTGCTTTAAAGCTTAAACAGTCAAAAAGGCAGATCGGCTGACAAACTAACTAACTGACAGACTAACAGACTAACTCAATGACTCGCTGACTGATTCCGTCTACTGTTGCGGTCAATGGCTTTTTTTGGGTCTCGTCTTTTGTGTATACTTGAAGCAAACATTTTCGTCTACTTTTAGGTAAATCTGTCGTTTTTGTTTTTGTTTCTGTTTTTTTTTTTGTAAGCAGATACATTACCTACCTAACAACGATGGCCAACTTCATTTGCCAATAACGCAAGCAAACCAGAGATAAGCTTCAAACTGTCGCTAGTGTTGCTGTTGTTATTTTTATTTTTGTTGTTGTTGGAATTTTATGTTTTGATACAACCCACCCACCCACACCATACAAAATACATCCATACGAGTGCGAGTGTATACAACAGAAACTTACATAACCCACAAACTCGCTCTACTTAAGAAGCAAACACCTGTCTGGGCTGATTTTTCGGTTTTTTTTTTCTAACTAAATTTTGAAAATGCTTAAAATTGTATTTCCATTTTGTTGTTGTTGTTGCTTTTTTGTTTTGTTTTATTTTTTCGTATTTTTTATTTATTTTTTTTTTATTTTATTTTTTGTTTTTTTGTTTTCGTTTTTTAGAGGATATTGTTTCAAATAATTCAAACTGAGCACAAAGCTAACACTGAACAATGTAACCATGTAGACAGCTCCATAATGCCACAACCCGCGGAGTTGCAATGGTTCATCCGCTTTATGTTGCGTCGCTAACTCATTCCGGCATTAATTCAATACTTCAATAGGTTGGCATTGTTGGACCTGACACCCGAAATTCACATTCACATTCACATTGAAGGAGTTTTGTCAGTTTGTCCACTGAAGCGTGATGCCGTCTGACATAAACATACATGCAAACACATACACATACGTACATGCATACATATACATATTTACGACTTCGTATATCAAAACGTACACATTTACGTGAACATATTTTATCACTCGAAATAGTCCTCCAAACAAAAATACTACAATATATTTCTATGTCCATTTAGGTCTGTCGCTAACAAAACACACACTTCGTATACGTATTTTATCAGAGATGAAATGTATTTCGATTGACCACCGCGACAGCTAACGCTGATAGCGATTTCCATTCCGTTTATCCTGAGAGCAACCTTCGCTTATGGCGACGACGATTATTATAAGATCTTGCCGCGATTCTGTAAATTACTTTTTACTTAAAAACAAGGAAAAACGTTAAATTCGATTTTCGATTTTTAATCTAAAGGTTCAAATAAAAATAACTGTATAAATTTTACATGTTTACACTGGAAGGGCTATGGACTTAATCTGATTAGCTAACCCAGAGCGTGTACACTGACTCAGTTTGGTGCTAGGGTTTGCTTTGACATAAATTAGGTACAACAAAAATTTAATTTGTAAAATTGCGATCCATTTATTCTAAAACATTTTATAGAGTCTGGCGTGATACTTTAATAATAAACAAGGAAAAACGTTAACTTCGGTTTGACCGAAGCTAATATTCCTGTCATTTATAAATTTGACGTAGATAGATCTTCGGGTTCAGCATTTGTATTAAATTTTATCTTAAAATACTAAATGAAATAAAAATGTTCTTTAAACTTTAGAAATGCGTGGTCCGATCTCATCCAATTTCAAACTGAAAATTTGGCTTGAAATAAGAAACATTTGTAACATATTTGAAACTATTCACTCTTTACATAAATTTTTATACCAGTTACACATAGTGTAAACATTTATATTCAGTTTGTCCGAAAGTAAGTAACGCATTAAGGGAGGCATCGGAGACCCCATAAAGATATATATTATTGATCAGCTCGATGAGACGAATCGATTGAGCCGTGTCCGTCTGTTTGTCCGTCTGTCTGTCTGTATGTATATTGCGAGTTTATTTTAAGATATGCATGAAATTTAAACTTAGGCCTTTTCCTAGGCAGCTTGTCTGTCAGAATGAAGGCTCCACGCCCATTTTTAGGCCGTAGGTCCCACTTATAAATAAACCGTTCTACTTTTGTCGTCAATGTCAAATCCATGTGTATGCCACGCTCATTTTTAGGTATAGCCCCCATACAAACTTACCGCCCATTTTCGAGTTTTTGTATTAAACCATTTTTTTTTCTGAATGAATTCAATTAAAATTTGGTAAAATCAATTTCAATGTCCACCCTAAGTGAACACTATCGATATGGTAAGGATCGGGCTAATAGAACATAAAGCCTCCATGAATTTTAATCTAAGCTCCTGGTGAACATATAAACTATTATTAAACTTTCAGCCCAATATATTTAAACCTGAGTGAACAAATAGCGTAGCAACAAACAGACAGACGGACAGATGGACAGACATGGCTAAATCAATTCGTTTCGTCACGCTGGTCAAGAATTTATATACTTTGTAGGGTCCACGGCGTCTCCTTTAATGCGTTACAAAATTTGCGATAAATTGAATGTTCTTGTTTAACACTATATGTGACAGGTATAAAAGAAATTAAGAAAAAAAATCAAAAACAAAAGAGTGGCGAGCAATTTAATTTCAGTCAATTGTTTTTGCTTTTTCCAGTGATGTGCTCTTTGTTGCCGCCGATTTTGTCTTTTAATGCTTTTTAACACTGTAATTTCCCAATGTAACTCTGCGATTAACACTGGGTTAACTTTCTTCTGATATTTTTGTATATGTTTTGACAGTTGAAACCCTAGGTTTTGCAGTTAACCCAAACCCAGCTAAGTTTAAACTGGGTATTAACCGAAAAAATGCAGATAGAAAAAATCAAATAATGTATGATACTGTATGGGGATGTATGTAGTGGCTAAGATCCGTACCATATCGGTAATGTACACATAAAATGACACTAAAAGTGGTTTTACCCAATTTAAAGGAAATATGTACATTCATAAGTAATAATTATTTTCATACAAAAGCTCAAAAACAAAAAAAACCTGTAAGTTTGTATGGAGCCTATACATAGACATGGACGTGGCATTTTCTTTTGACATACAAAATAGTCGGACAAAAATTTACATTTCAAATTTCAAGTCAATATCCTCAAAACTAACTAAATTAATTGCGTAAAAATAAGCAGACAAACGGACAGACAGACGGACACACAGCCGGATCGATCCGTTTCATCAAGCTGATCAAGAAAATATATACTTTGTGGAGTCAACGGTGTCGCCTTTAGTGAATTAGAACTTTTTGACAAAATGAAAATACCCTCCACACATGAGACGGGTATTAAAAAAACAAAATGAAATAATAAGAAGCAAAAACGTTAGCTTCGGTAGCAACGAAGCTCAAATACCCGCCACACGAAACATTAATAATATTCTTGAAAAAAAAAAATAAATTAAAAAACAAGTGGAAGGTGAGTTTGTATGGGGGTCTATATGTTATAGTGGCCCGATCCTTGTCATATCGCAAGCATATTCATTGGATAACAGTAGAAGTGATTTTACCCAGATTGGAGTAAATATATCCATAAATAAGAACTATTTTCATTGAAAATCTGAAAAATGGGCGCTAGGTTTGTTTGGGGGTCCTATCGAGAAATGTGCAAGGCACCTTTCTTTTGATATTGGACGCCATTAGATGCGTTTTACCCAATTTGTAGCAAATACATTCATAAATAATAACTATTTTCATACAAAAAAATCGATCGATTCGTCTCGTCGAGCAGATCAAAAATATATATATATACATATACAATTTATGGGGTCTCAAAGCGCTCCGTGAGCCACTTGCAGTGGTTTAACTATAAAAATAACAAATAAAGCAGAAATATTAGCCACAATTCAGGTAATACAAAGCAAAAAAATATTGTAACATTTATTTTGTCATTGTGAAATTAAACTAAATAACATTTTTTGTAAAAAAGAAAGAAATAAAAATATTAAATATATTCTACATACTTCTTTTCTGATGTTGAGTCCTAAAGGGCAGCCGCACCAATGAACGAAAATTTACCAATTATTCATACATAGTCATAGGCCTACATGGAACTGCCGCCATTGTTGTTGTCGTCAAGGCTGCCACCGCCATGGTTGTCGTCATCATTGTTACCGTCTAAAGCCTCTTGGAAGCTAGAATCGTCATTATCACCGGAAATCTGAACATCATTGCAATCAGCGTTCTGCGATAATTCCGTAGCCCTCCTTGCCATATCAGAATATTGCTTGTCGAACTCCTCGACCAGTTGCCAACAATTCAAATTGGCGACTGGCTCCCATGAGTTCTCTTTGTTTGGAAAATATTTCCATTTTATGAGATATTGCAGCTTACCGCGATATATGCGGCGGCCCAGTACTCGCTCCACTGTATACTCCTCGGGATTATTCATTTTTCAGATATGCAGATATGAAGCTCCAATACTCGTCCCATGACACTTGTTCCGTAAAAAGGAGAATTTAAGGTTACCCTAATTTCATATAAATAGTTTATGTCTGATCATAAGTGGTTTAGATAAAATTTCCAGACTGGTCTGTTACAACCCAATTTTAACGACAATATTGACACCAAATTTTAAGATAAAAATGCAGAATATAACAACAATTTTTTGAGTAAATCAGAAAATGGGAGGTGAGTTTGTATGGGTCTATATACATATTATAAATGGCAAATATCTTATTATATCGGTAGTTTATACATAGGATGACATTACAAGTGTAGAATAATTACTATTTTCACACAAAAATTCGAAATTAAACGGTAAGTATGTATGGGGGCTGTACCTAAAAAAGGCTTGATATCTTAGTTCCGACATACAAACTACTTGGGATCAAAAGGAGTACAAATATTAGATATGTCCATTCAGAAACTGGAAAATGGGCCTAACATTTGTATTGGACTTACATCTTAGAGTAGGCGTGGCAATCTGATTTTAGCATAAAAAAAATTAAAGTTCAAGAAAAGCTTAAGTTTCGAGTTTTAGCTCAATATTTTTGAAACTGAGTGAATGAATCACCTCGCAATCAGACAGACGGATATGGCTAGATCGATGTCTATTCGTGTCTCTCAATAATTTATTTACTTTATAGGCTCTAGGACGTCTCCTTTAATGCGTTACAATCTTTCGGACAAAATAATAATACTCTTCAAATAAAAATTTATTTCAAAAGATTTTCATTTCTGAAGATAAAACTGTCGAGATGTAGATATATTTCAAGAATAAAAAGAACATTTTTTGGCATTAAATTAATTAAAATCTAACACAAAAAACAAAAAAGAAAGCTATGTCAGCCAAGCGCCGAGCTACTTCTGATTTAAATCATGATAACTGGGATCGAAGAAGAGCCCGAAGATCGTGGCGAGTTTCACACTGCTTCGCTGAAGAGTTGAAACGCGCGTGATTAAAAATGCGCGCCGTAGGACAGAAGGACCAAGCGGAGATGCACCTAAAAGTGTTTTTAGTGGTTTTGGAGGCTTTGGTACAAAGGCTTCGGAGGCGGAATCTTCTTCGCCGTTTTCTTTCCTTTCAAAGCTGCCGGCCGCTAAAATTAAAACTCCAAAACAAACAAATTTTCAGATAAACAGGAAGGACACCGAAAAACCAACTACATCTAGTGCTGCTGCTTCTTTCTCATTTTTTGAACAATTCAAGCACTAAAACAAGTGCCACAGTTCCAGCCGCTACAGCAACTTCAGGCTTCGCTTTAGTGTTCCCCGTTCTTCTGCTTCAAAAGGCATTGAATTTGGATAATCTATAGACTCTACAAAAACAATAGGAGAAAGCAGCAAGTTATTGAGAAATGTTGCACAAAAATTAAAACAACTAAATGAATAATTTTCTATCTTGATAGAAAACAACATATTAAAGAAAAATTCCAATTTGTTTGCTTACACCCGAATATAAAAGACTACGAAAATTTCCTGAAAAAACTTCCGGATGAAGAGAATGATAAAAAAAATAATGAAGACAATTCAGTCAAATATTATAGACAAGGACAAGGATGCAAATGACAACATTTCTCATTCGGTAAGAAGTCATCTGAGACTGATGCTGAAACTGGCAGTCCATCAAGTTCTGGTACAAAAATGTGAGAGTTCAAATCGCCAAGCTCAACTGTGTCAAAGCCCATTAGAAAAACCGACATTTAGCTTTGGCAATAATACTGAGGCGACTAATCGCGAGTACAACCACAATAAAAAACAATGGATTCAGTGTTGGAACAAAAACTGATGAGAATTCAAATACAGCAACTTCTACAGGACTCAAACTCTGGCAATAGCACATCTAGCTCAGGATTTAGTTTCAAACCGAATTAACACCTTTCAGTTTGGGCAACATTCAAGCACCACCAGTAACGGAACCATCAACAAGGAAAAACGTTAACTTCGGTGGAACCGAAGCTGAAATACCCGTTACACGAATCTTAAGAGGCTATGTGTAATCATCAGTGGTCACCGAAGTTTACACGCAATATTGGTTTCAAATTTTAAGCCAAAAAAATACAGATAAAACAATAATTTTCTCAAAAATATCTGAAAATGGGGCGTAAGTTTGTATGGAAGCCATACCTAAAAATGGGAGTGGCAATCTCATTATCGAATTTAACATTGCCGAGAAAAAGCTTAAGTTCCAAATTTCAGCTTAAAATCTTTATATCTTCAACGAAAAAAGATGCGCAAAAATGTTCAGACGGACAGACAGACGGACGCATGGCCAGATCTATGCGTCTCGTCGAGCTGATCAAGAATATATATATAACTTGCGGTGGGGTCTACGACGTCTCCTTCAATGCGTTACAAATTCAGACAAATAAATATACCCTTCACTATGTGTGGCGGTGATAAAAAATAATGGAATCGGTTTGATGATGTTAATCGGTTGTATTATCAACAATTGTAAATTCTTAACAAAACTATTAAATTTATTGGGAAAATAGGCTACATATCATCTTAGAAAGATGGGCGGTGGGCGTGGCTTCCATATAATCGAAACAGAGTTTTCTTATACTTTGGCAAATATTTGAACTGCATGAGAATTGAAATTCGATGGGGTTAATCCAGTTAATCCAGTCAGATTCAGGTATGATTTATTATTGTTAAAATTTCTTTGTTTTTATGTATATTTACAATTGACATTTATACTGTCTTACATACTTTTGTGATTTTTTTAGAATTTTTCAAATAAGTAAAAGTTGTATGGACTTAGATTTCGCAGTTGTCTTTGATGAGATGGCATGCCTTTTCCATCACTATGAATTGCTATCAATCTTTAAATTATAATTGTGTATTGTAAACTCGCCAATGGTAATACAACGGACGACATGTCACTCAATCAGTCATTAGTGACCAAGTCATCAAAGAAAAGTTTTCCAGCTGGGAACCAACTATAAGTGTATATATGGTGGTCAAATTTCAAGGCCCGATGTTGAATGTGAACCACACCCAAACGTCAAGTTTTTTCCTGAATTTCTTTTGACATTTCTCAACTTCAGACTAACTCAATTTGAACCATGGAAAGATACACAATCGAGCAACGCGTTAAAGTTATTCAGGCCTGTTTTGAAAATGAGCGTTCAAATCAGTGGATTCATGGATTTCGAGTGATTGTCGAAAAAACCAATGCATTCACAAAGAGTGACTGTTTGGTGCGGTTTATGGGCTGGCGGCATCATAGGGTCGTACTTCTTCGAAAATGAGGCTGGCCAGGCAATTACTGTGGATGGTGTTCGCTATCGTGAGATGATAACAAACTTTTGTGGCCTGAATTGGAAGATATGGATGTGGACGATATGTGGTTTCAACAGGACGGTGCCACTTGCCACACAGCTAACGAAACAATGCCTCTTTTGCGCGAAAAATTTGATGGCCGAATAATCTCACGTCGCGGCGATGTCAACTGGCCGCCAAGATTATGTGATTTGACACCGTTGGAATCCTTTCTTTGGGGTTATTTGAAAGAAAAGGTGTACGCCAATAAGCCAACAACAATTCAAGAGCTAAAGGATGAGATAATTCCGCCCATTAACGACATTGAACCTCAATTATGTCTCAGCGACATCGAAAATTTAGACCATCGGATGGACGTGTGCCGCCGAAGCCGTGGCGGCCATTTGGCCGATATTTTGTTCCATACATAATTGAGTCATACCAATATATCATAATAAAAAGAAATGTCAATAATTTCCTTAATAATTCGTGTTTTGTTCAAAATCAACATCGGCCCTTGAAATTTAACCACCCTTTATATTATATCAAGGATCGTTTATGTTTTTTGTCGTCGATGATAGTAAAGGGAGCTATCGTTATTAAAAAGATTGTTATTTACAGTTGATACATTGGCGATACATATCTTTTCAATAATAGCAATAATAGCGAATAACATTAAATTTATTAAAATATTATTACTAATTTATTCATTACTTAGATATTAAAGATTGTAAATGTGTTGAAGTCCCTGCGCAACCATTTAGCTTAATACGTTCCATTTGACAAGGAATATGCAAAACCGGAAATGCAAATGGTCAAATAATTTGATTGTAACAATTAAGTTTAAGTTTCAACGTGTCGATTAAGTTATTCTTCTAGAAGAACTCCAAAGATGTGAAGAAAGATGAATTCTATGAGCGCTTAGAACGCCTCTATGAGCGCTACCCCCAAACATAACATCAAAATTGTCATAGTTGATTTCAACGCCCAAATTGGGAGAGTAGAAATCTTTCAGCCAACCATCGGAAAATTTAGCCTAGATGGCACCACCAATAATAATGGATAAAGGGAAATCGACTTTGCCGTGGGCCGCAACATGGTCATAAGAAGCACCAGTTTCCAACACCTTGACATCCACAAGGCAACTTGGCGCAGTGGCGTTCCAGGCGTCCGCACCAAACCACCGCCGCCTTCTAAGCAAGGGTCTCTTAACTGCTTAGAGAGACTACTCCGGCATCCGACTGTATAAACGATCAGTGGAAGCATATCTCTAACTTATTAAATATGGCAGCCAAAGAAGTTGTTGGTTACACCTAAACCTGGGAGGCAAACTTGGTACGATGAGGAATGTCGCATTGCTACGTCAGAGAAGAATATCGCCTATAAGCGAACCCTGCAAGCCGGATCAGCACGAGCTGTCGTCAAGCGATATTCAGAAAAACGGAGAGAGAAAGAACGCATTATCAAACGCAAAAAGACAACCCTGGATGGGCGTGAGCTGCAGGAAGTTGAGATGATGTGCGACAGAAATGAGACTCGAAAATTCTATCAATGAATCAAGCGTTTGATTGAAGTTTTAAGCCCGGAGTCTCTTTCTGTAAAGATGGTGACAGATGTTCAGGAGTCACTTTTTTTTATGGAGAACCCATTTCTCTCCCTAATTGGGAGCAACGACGAGAACAATGCCGCCAGCGGAAAAGATGAATGTCTGGTTCCCCCGACCGATGATGGATCCCATGTGGTGCCACCAGACAGTGAGGAGGTCTTAAAAAAAAAAATAAACAAAGGCTCAAAAATAACAAAGCAGCAGGTGCAGAAGAATTTCCCGCAGAGTTATTTAAGACCGGCGGCGAAGAGTTGATTTGATGTAGACATCAACTCTTATGCAAAATATGGACTGGTCCAGCGATTGAAACGTAACTGTACTTTGCACAATCCTCAAGAAAGGAGACCCCCGTAGTCTGCACAAACTATCGCGGTATAAGTCTCATACAAATCGCGTACAAAATTCTATCTGGTTGACTGTGAAATAGGCTGAAGCCGTAAGTAGCAAGTATATTTGGACAATACCAGTGCGGTTTTAGACCGAAGAAGTCAACCACCGACTCCATATTTACGCTAAGCCAGATCCTGGAGAAAACCCAAGAAAAGCACATCGACACACCGACAAATACTCAAAGCGTTGTCAGGGACGGTAAAAATATTTCCGACCTCTTTGACAACAAAAGAGGCTTTAGACACGACAGTGCGTTGTCGTGCGACTTCTTTATATACTCCTGTTGGAGTATATACTACGCCAATGCCCACACGTCGATTTGAAGAGCAATAGTTTTTTACAACAAACTATGTTGCTAACGTATGCCGATGACATCGACATAATAGACCGTACAGTCAACAGGGCTTTCAAGATATTGAAGAGAATTTCCATTCAATAGGACTAGCAGTAAACGAAAGTAAAAAAGAAGTACTTGCGAACTTAAGATACTGTGACTATAGAGAATTCTACCTTCTAAGTAGTAGAAAACTTCTTCTACTTGGGATCAGAGACACACAAGAACAATGGCACCAGTTTGGAGACCAGACGAAGAACTACTCCGGCTAACCGTTGCTACTTAGTCTCGGTGAGAAAATGAAATGTAGAGTTTTATTCAGAAGAACTAAAAATCAAATTCTACAATTCGTTGATTCTCCCAGTCCGGATGTATGACTCAGGGAAATGGGTCATGTCAGAGGCGGATAAATCAGCGTTTGGAACGTTTGAGAGGAAAATTCTTCGTAAAATCATTGGACCTGTCAGACTGGACAACGTGTACCATATTCGCATGAATCACGAGCTGTACCAGCTATATAACGATGTCGATATAGTCAGGCACATTAAGGACAAACGATTGCACTGGGCTGATCACATGTTTCGAATGGATGAACTGGCTCCGGCGAGAAAAGTTTACGACAAAAATGTGAATCTAATCAAAGGGGGCACGACAGTGAGGACGACCGCCGCTGCGTTGGAAGTATTATGTCCTGGAAGGCGTCCGGAAGATTGGTATCCGGAACTGGTATCGAGTAGCATTTTACCATACCAGCTGGGTTAATCTTTAAGTGATGCCCAGGCTTGTAATAAGCTGTAATGGCTATACATATACATATATATGACCTAACCTACAAAAGTTTAATTAATATAAAACAAGAAATAAATAATTCACATTTTTGTGATTGTCCTTTCTAAATTAGTCGGTAGAAAAATCGAAATAATTTCCCCGCCAAACAACTCAGATTGCTTAGTGTATTCCCAATGGAATTTTTAAGTACAAAATGTTTTTTTCACACTCCATTTTCACCTCTGAAGTAGCTCCAAAAACTTCCAGTCTCCCATGCCTTTTACACGGAGGAAAATTCTAATATGTAAAAATCTCACACCAAAATGCTTATGTTACTAGGAACGGGAAGAACTAGAGAGGTGTGCGGAATGTGTGAACCCATATAAAAAATGTAGAGAATCTGGGAATAAAGGAGTAGAAAAAGTATGATTGTTTGGAAAAGTGGGCGGTGTAAACATCTTCTTGGTGTCACAAAATGTAAGAAAAGACACCCCAGAAAGACCGGGAATTTTGGCTAATGACTTATATGAATAAAGCATATTTTTACAAAGGTGAATTTTACAATTTTTTTTTAGTGACCTCTGGTTGTGTCCAATGACAAATTTAGTTTTTTGCTTGTCGTTACCATCGTAAAAAAAAAAAATAAGATCAATATTTTAATCAGGCTCGCTCAGAAGCCCGTTCAACAGGGCATCAGATCTGCATTGATTTTTTCGAAGCCTGCAACAAAGTCTTTAGCGTTTATTCCAACAATGAAAAACTAGATTCTCTAATACGATTTCCGAACAAAAATTCACTTCACAAAGTGTGTCGTTCGAACGCATAACTTGAATGAGACAAGTATACATCCGGGACCGGTATTGAGGCATATCTTTGGTTTTAAAAACTTATTTTGCATTGATTGAGGTAATGGATCTGTGCTTTTGTTCAATGCGATATGAGTTTGTGCTTTTAAAAACCAAATTTCTTTAAAAGCCAGAAAGCGAATGTGCTAACTCCAATATTATACTTAATATGGACAACACTCTTAAATTAAGATAATTTTAGATTTCGACCCAGCCTTTACGTGATATTATTATTTTAGTTTGCGTCTAATAACTAAAAGAAGCTGTAAATTCAAGTAGCGATTTCTTCCAAAATAAACAAAATTTGTTTAAACAATAATCGTAATATCAGGTGTGTCACGGAAATCTCTAGTGAATCTGCCTTCGGTTGGTTTGTAAATCTCTAAAATAAAATCTTGATGTTATAGAACTTTAAAAGATTTCATTGTTCGAAGACAGTTTGCAAATATTTGTAAGGGGTGTCATCACACCTGAACATTTATGTAGACTTTTGTAGACATTTTATTTTTTGTATTTTATTCAGATTTTATATGACTCAAACTACAAAAGTTTAATTCATGTTAAACGAGAAAAAATTAATCTTGAATTTGTGACCTTTTTTTTTAATTAAACCAAAGAAAATTTAAAATAATTTTCCCGCCAAAAAAATCAAGTTGCATGACAACTCTGCTAAGTAAATTGTTGTACATACACACGTACATTCACATATAGATATGCTCATAAATGCTATGATACTAGCGATAAATTCATTAGTTTACAATTTTTCCCATCACTAGCACGTATTCATTTCATATGCTAACCTGCCAACTTAGTCCATTAATATTTTACGCAAATTCTTTTTATAAATAAATAAATAAATACAATAACGTTTCTGTTAATATAACTTTTATAATTAAAACATACTAAAACTCTATCAAATATCTAACCATAACTTGAGAGATTTGAAACCAATCCAAAGAGATTTGTGTTGTGTATCACCTTGAAATCTCTTTTGGTTGGAATTGGGTTTGTAGAGATTTCCCTGACACTCCTGTATATATTTATATATCTATCTATCTATCTATCTATCTATCTATCTATCTATCTATCAAAAATGGAAATTTGAGTCAAAAAACAAAAAAAAAAAAATTCAAGTAGCTCCATCAACTTCTTCTTTTGATTCATACAATATACACATACATATTTTAATTGTCCTTTAGTATTCCCTTTCAATATGTACATTACGCATTTAGTCAATATATTCACAGTTTGAGTCACTGTGCGTTGGTTATTCTCTTATTCCACATCAATATTTTTGCGCTAGTCAAAATGAATTTTTACCTTTATCAAAATCAAATTCCTTTACCCATCGGCACAATAAAAGCCAAAAAGTACACAAAGAAATAAAGTTGATTTCGATATTTTTTTTTTTGCTAGTCTGGTCGACACGCTTGACTGATGTCTGCTTGGTATATGACGTGGACTTGGCTAGACTAGACTAGAATAGAATAGAAGGACTACTTACTGACTACTAGACTAATTCATTTCTGCTTCATGAGAAATAAAAAAAAAAAAAAAATAATAAATTAAAAAAAAAAAAAAAAATTGTATTTAGAATATATGAAAATGATATACACATGCGACATATACATACCATATAACATAGTATGCAACATAGGTACATATATGTAGTATGAATGTGGACCGGACCGGACCTATGCGGGTGGCTTAGTTTTGTTCAGTTCAGTTCGGTTCAGTTCGGCATGGTTTATTATTGCGGCGCACATCATTGGAATATCAATAACGGATGCTGCCTTTGCAAGTCATGCCGCAGACAGTGCCGCAGTGGCAAGGTGTGAAGTCGTGGTGAAGTCGTGTGGGGAGGTCGCGTTTGGCTAGACATATTTTTTATAGCTTTAATTGGTTCATATCCATATGAATACCTACATATGTACTCGCATGTCAACAATAATCGATATATTAAATGTTTTCCAAATTTACTTCAAACTCAAATTTAAACAAAGTTTTATGTTTTATTTATTTTTTGAAGATTTTAAATTCGAATGCAATAAATGCAATGTTTTAAAGAAAATCGTATAGACTCAAGTTGCTCTCTTAGCTGGCTGCCATTGGTTCATTGATGTGCATGCCTATCACAGGGAATACAACGTCAGGAAAAAAATGCAAAAAATAAAAAAAAAAGAGAAAACGCAGTGGGGCTTTTGTCGTAGCTGTTCGTTGCAATTTGCTGTTCAGGGGTTGCTTCCGATGCGTCCAGTTAGATTTTGTTGACGGGCCTAGAGTCACCCACTACCAATTTGCAATTCGTTTTCATGTTTGTGCTGTGTATTTCTTTTCATTGCAGTCATCACAGCACAACGTCAGATAAAGCAAATACAGCGCATGCCGGACAACGTCATAGCAATCCGTACTGGCCAAAAAACCATGCAACGCACCACACTAGTGCAGTGTATCCAAGTGGCAAACGAGCACGATTAAAAAGTAACCCAATAGGAAGACGATTCAAAAATTGAAATGGAAGAGTTAAGGCGAACAATACGAAAACCATCAAATATTTTGGTTTTTTTTTTTAAATTTTGCGAAGTACTAAAAACTACGCAACTCAAAACAAAAGGAAAAAAAAAAATCTGAATATGGCAAAAATGTTTGTAGTTTGTTCTAAAGTATTTTCGGTTGAATGAAAACGAAAAGAACTCTCTTCCCATTGGCTCTGGTTCACAAAATAGTAGGAAATGATCTTTGAAGACTTTTAATGATTTCTAATTAACAGCGCAGTGTGTATTTAGTATTTACAAAAATAAAAAAGGCGATAGGGGTTCTTGTAGCGATAAGAAGAGCTTTCATATACACATACAGGGGTGTCAGTGAAATCTCTAACATAATAACCCAATTCGATCCGAATTCAAAGACAAAAAGATTTCAAGGTGTCACACAAATCTCTTTTGAGTTGGTTTCAAATCCCTCAAGTTTTTGTTAGAGATTTAATAGAGTTTTTTAAAATACACCATTAAAAAAAAATGTTTTGATTATAAAAGTTGTATTAGCAGAAACGTTTTTTCTTTTTCTGAATTAACTGCACCATTTAAATCCAAAATTTTACCCAATCTTTAGTGAATTAATTGCAAATAAAATTCTTAAGCAAAACCAAGCGAACAAAAAGAATGTCAACTTGTTCAAAATGGACTTTAATAATTTTCGAAGATTAATTTTTGTCAAATAAGTAATTGCATTTTGCTTTATAATTGAAGAATAAATTATAATATTAATGTTTTTATAAATTAATTGCGAAACAGCCCCGAATTAAATGTTCTTTTGTAAAAAGTATTTGCCTAAAATATTAATGGTCCAAGTTGGCAGGTTAGCATAAGAAATGAATACGTGCTAGTGATGGGAAAAATTGTAAACTAATGAATTTATCGCTAGTATCATAGATAATTTGCCCGCTCTAGCATTTATGAGCATATCTATATGGGAATGTACGTGTGTATGTACAACAATTCACTTAGCAGAGTTGTCATGCAACTTGACTTATTTGGCGGTGAATTTATTTCAAATTTTCTTTGGTTTAATCTAAAAAAAACGATCACAAATTCAAGATTAATTTATTTCTCGTTTAACATGAATTAAACTTTTGTAGTTTGAGTCATATAAAATCTGAATAAAATACAAAAATAAAATGTCTACAAAAGTCTACATAAATGTTCAGGTGTGATGACAACACCTTACAAATATTCGCAAAACTGTCTTCGAACAATGAAATCAATGAAAGTTCTATAACATCAAGATTTTATTTTAGAGTTACAAACCAACCGAAGGCAGATTCACTAGAGATTTCCCTGACACACCTGATAGTACTAAAGATATGTCTGTCAGTCTGGTAAATTTTTCTATCAAGTAAAGGAAAATGGTGGAGTGCCATTCCATTCCATATAGTATACCATTCCCCTATTTCACACCAACCAGCGCACAGTGGGCGATTCGGGCAATCTAAACGTAACGAAATTAATTACTTGAAAAATAGGAAATATTTATTAAAGATATTAATTTTTATATATTAAGAACCCTAATAAAGGAATAAAGTTAAATGATTTTTTTTTTATAATAATTTTTTTAAAGAAATTTTTTTTTTTGTAAATTCAACGAAATTGGAGTTTTTTTTAATATATTTTTAATTATTGTAAAAAAATAAAATTAATTAATTTATGCGAATAATATATTTTTAGATTAATAGTATTTAATTTTAGAAGATTTTCCTTATCGGAATCTGAATCCGATGATTCTTCATTATAGTCTAAGAGCAGTTTTTGGGCTTCTTTGTCGAACACGTATACTTTGTTCGATTTATTTACTGAGCTTTACTCAAGTTTGTAATCACAGGATCTGAAGAAACTAGTAAAGAATTAATGAGATCCTCCATCGTATTTATTCTGGAACATTTTCGGGTATGTTTTAGCCGAAAATTTCTTAGAATTTTTGTTGCTGGCTTCCAAAGCTTCTTCCGACATCATGCCAATCGGGGAGTGGTACACTTTCTATTATGTCTGCTCCATGAATTAAAATCTTATGTAAAGAGCAGGGCATGTAGAACCATGGATACTCTTTTACAAGAATTTGTGCGGTTTTTAGGGCGTATTCACGATAGATATCGGTGTTTATCGAATACCCGGTCACAATGCAACGTAAAATGGTACTAAGTCTTTTTATTAATTCATGGCTAACCCCGGTAATTTCCGCAGACAAATGAGAATTTTCAAAAAATCTTCGAGCAGTGTTGCCACTATTTGTGTTTCCAGCACCTTGCATTGGAATGTCTATCAACAATGCCATTTCTATCCTGTCTTGGATGGCTGCTTTTCGTTGGTCGACTATGCTTTTATCCAAACCACGGACTTGCCACTTTTTAATCGGAAGCCGATACGCTATGTGTAACATACACTCAAAACAACGAATCCCAACAAAACAAACTCGACAATCCAAAATTGTAAAGGTGATTCTTTCTTGGCAAGCTGTCTATGGCATCTAAATTATTCATCATCTTAGGTGTGGCCTTACAAATGCCGCAGGTTTGCGATGACGTTTCTGCTATCACGTTAAAAACTTTTCCATCTATCATCGTGAGCTGCAATTTATGCGTAACTTCAAATCGGCTTAATCTTTATCTTTTCGTCCTACAATCGATTTCGTAGCTGGGTCTAATAGAATCAATGGTTCATCCAGCCATTCTGCGTTGTCGTCCTCGAATCGCTTTGAGTTCCTGTGGCATTTTTTCCACTTCTCAGACAGTCGTTTGAAGAAACTTTTAAATTTTTCAACCACGGAATTGTATTCTTGCTCAGTACAAGCTGACTTCTTAAAAATATTTGAAACAAGAAGAACGCTGAAGTCGAGTATGCTCGACTACAAGATACCCTGTACCCAATCTATATGTACCTTAAGTTAGGTTCTATTTGACTACCATACATCATTGAATTGGATTTTCATAGAAAAACTTAAAAAATCGGGTATATCTTTGATTGGGTTTATACCTAAAATTTTGTTGGGCCTACCCATATTGGTCTATTTCATTGGGACTATCATAGACATAATTTATACTAAATTCAAATTTTCTAGAATAAAAAGCAATGACGTTTTTATGTAAAAACCCAATATTTTGGGGGTAAATTTGTATGGGGGCTATACCTAAAATTTTGTTGGTCCCAACCATATTGGGATATTTTATTGGGACTATCATAGACATAATTTTTACTTAATTTGAACTTCCTAGAATAAAAAACAATGACGTTTTTATGCAAAAACCCAAAATTTTGGGGTACATTTGTATGGGGGGTACCCCTTAAAATGGGTCTAGAGAAAAACCGTTTGTAAGTGCACACTTGACGGCCTAGGAGAGTTTAAGTTTCAATTTTGAAAGCTCTACCTCTTATAGTCTCCGAAATAATCGTTTTCATACGGCAGACAGCATGACAGACGGACAGACGGACGGACGGACGGACGGACAGACAGACAAAGCTAGTTCGACTCCCCTTCCAATGCTGATCAAGAATATATATACTTTATAGGGTCTATCTTGCCTCCTTCTGTCTGTTACATACATTCCCACAAACTTAATATACCCTTTACCCTTTGGGTACAGGGTATAAAAATATACTAAACTAATGCTGAAAATTTGCATGAAGCTTTTTTCTTGGAGCCATACTGAAAAAAGCGTTCGCTTGCAGGCCGACATCATACCTAAAAAAAAGCTCCATAGTGAGAAGACGCTGCTTGACGCACAAATTTTGGACAATTTACACAGAGGACGAACCATATTTTCAAACAAGTATAACATTGTTGCCGGCCAACACCGGCTTTATAATGTTTTAGGCTACAGAACTTGAAAGTTACTTATAAATAGGGAATTAAAAAGCTTGTTAGTTTCTATCACGTTAGCAATACAACATATATTCAAAGGCCACAAAACATTTATTTTTATTAAGTACATACCTTAAGTTGTTCAATAGCAAAAAACCAGAAAGAAATAAGAATTTTTATGATTTTTAACAACAATTTGCGAAGATGTAAAATGTGCGCAGAAATCTTCAAACAGTGTTGCACATGTTGCATATGTTGTGTTTGACATCTAACAGCTGATCAACCATATGGTCTAAACAAGTTTTAATGTTATCGATTTATTAATTAGACATTTTGCAATCGGCGGGCATTCAAATTTTGGCGGATTTTAAAAGTTGAAAATATGTATTTCGTTACGCTATTACGCCCACTGTGCAGCGTAGTGTTTTTTCAACCAAAGAGTTTTTCGAAACTTGGCTCATTTTGGAGGATGCATTGGAATGTTAGAGTCATGTGTATAGAAATGTAAAACATCTTTCTTTTCGCCCCGATTGGGTGTTATTTTGATTTAGGCTGTGACGTATATGGTAAAACCAAACAAAAGAAAGCAAACAAAAACATTTTCTTGAAAAAAAAAAATATAGAAATGGATGCTGATTTTGTGTTTTTACCCCATTTGGAGTAAATACATTTATAAATGCTTTCTATTTTCATACAAAAACTCGAAAAAAATTATATGTTTGTATGGAGGCTATACCTTAAAATGGGCATGGCACTTTGATCTTAACATTGGAACAGCTTAGAGCTGAGAAAAGCTTTAGTTTCGAGTTTCAGGTCAATATTTTTAAAACTAAGCGAACGAAACGCATAAATACAGGCAGGCAGATGGACATACAGACAGACGGACATAGCTAGGTCGACTCGTTTTGTCGTGCTGATCCTCCCCCACTTTGTGTGGCGGGTATAAAAAAAAAAAAACAAGCAACAGCATTACGCGATACCCTATCCTTGAATTTATGTACCGCATGTTATGTCGTATCTTAGTATGTACCATTATTAGATAAAATAGACCAGACTAAATTTGGTCTTTCTGTTATGAGGAAAAAAAAAAAGTTTTTAAAGTTCAAAAATTGGGGCATATTTGTATGCAGTTGTACATAAGTTTTATTTAGTATTACGCAAGTTGCTACCCATACTTAATTTACAGTTCCTAAAATAAGTAACAACGAAGTGTTTATGCGAAAACTGAAAATTTTTGGGTAGGTTTCTATGGGAATACCGTTTGTAAGTGATCACTTAACGAATTAGAGAGTCTAAGTTTTAAATATGCTGGCTCGAACTCTTACAATCTACGTGATAAACCGTTTCACATGGCAGAGAGCATGACATAGCTAGATCCGCTCTTCTTTTCATGCTTATCAATAAAAGCTATACTTTGTAGGGTCTATTAAACCTTCTTTTGCCTGTTACATACTCGCACAAACTTAATATACCCGTTTACTTTTCCGGTGCAGGGGTATACTTGCACACACACACACCGACACACCCACCAACCCACTATTTAACACACCCACTATTTAACTAACCGCCCATTTACAAGTACATCATATTCAGGGGTGTCAGGGAAATCACTAGGAAATCTGTCTTCGGTTGGTTTGTAAATCTCTTAGATAAAATCTTGGAGTAATGGATTTTCGAAACAGTTCATTGCTCGAAGACAGTTTTGCCAATATCTGTCAAGGGTTGTCATCACAGCTGAATAGTTTTGAAAACTTATAATATTTATTGTTTTATTCCATTTTTTTATGACCCAACCCAACAGGAGATTATTGAATATAAAAGGAGAAATTAAATAATCTCGAATTTGTGGTCGTATTTTTTTAATTTAAACCAAAGAAAATTTAAAATAATTTCCCGGCTAAACAAAACAAGGTTGCACATACATATCCATATGCATCCATCCTAGTGATGACACTAGCGATATTCAAAAAAATTTAAATTTTTTTACAAATATAAATAATAGTTTTTAAAACTATTTGAAGTGTTCGTATACAATTTTCATCTGCCATCTGTTATCGACTACCGATTGTTGAATTTGTTATCAGTTTCCCCACCACTAGCACGTACACATTTTTTTTGTGCTAACCTGCAAATTTTATCCTAAGGACAGAATAAAACAAGTAAAAACGTTAACTTCGGTGGAACCGAAGCTTAAATACCCGTCACACGAATCTTTGAATAGTTTAGTGTGATCATCAGTGGCTTATATACATTTATAAATACATATTCGAAAATAATTACTTTTTCATACATTTGTTCGAAAATAATCGATAAGTTTGTGTGGGGACTATAGCTAAAAATAGGCGTGGCACTTTGGTTTGGTTATTGGATATCATTAAGAGTGTTTTTACATAAATTTGAGTGAATAGTCTCATAAATAATACCTATTTTTATACAAAAATTCTAAAACGGGCGTTAAATTTTTTGGGGCTATAGATAAAAATGGGCGTGGTAGCTTGGATTTGACATTGGATGACATTTGAAGTATTTTTACCCAACTTGGAGTACTACATTCATAAATAATTGCTATTTTCATACAAAAATCCGAAAAAACGGTAAATTTGTATGGGGGCTACACCTTAAAATGGGCGTGGCACCTTGGTTTTAACATACAAAGTAGTCGTTGCCGAGAAAACCGTAAGTTTCTAATATCAGCTTAATATCTTAACATCTCCGCCGAAAAAAATGCGTAGAAATAAGCAGACAGACAGACGACAGACGAACATGGCTAGATGGATTCGTCTATACTGTATTATGATATCAAATGAAGAACAATAAAATACCTTTCAGAAAAGCAAACGTTTGTTTGACATCGCTTCAAAAATAACTGGATAGAAATCATTCAATGTTGCACTTTGACAAAAGTGAATAGAGGTGCGAACTTTTGGAAACAATAATTATTATATTTAATTTGTCAACTGGATACAATGAATTGATCTATGCACTAGTATTATATGTACGATGGCAACTATCTTCAGGAAAAGTTATCGGAGGAGTCCGCTCAATGCGCAAGCCCAACTGTCAGCAAAGACATGATCAAGAAGACGAACTGAAGTGTTTTAAATATTATTTAACTGTTGTAATGACAAAACAGACTCTCAAGATATTCATGATTAACAGAAGAAGGACGAGCTGAAGAACCCAAAACGTTTGATTTCCCTTTAGTAGAAAAATGAATGCCACCCATGGTTATTGTATAATCTTTATCTTTCAATAAAGAGGTTATGAACGAATATGTACTAGATTACTGAGAATAAATGCTCCGCTCTGAAAAAAGTCAATTGTATTTTGTATTAGAAATATTGATATCTTCAGCAAACGGAACCTCTAACAGATTGATTATGGCAATCTTTTCTAAAACAAGTAAAACTATTGAAAAACCTTTCAGTGATGACAATGTTGAGCTGGAGCTAAACTTCAACGATTGATGGCAAAGTATTAAAATATTTCTGAGATAGGTTCGTATAATTCTCACATTTTGATAGTAATTTTTAAGATTTTTGGCCAAAGAAGAAATTACTGATAGTGCAACTAAGATGTAAAGATCTACGGGACGGGCCTTATATCAATACCGATTACTCGTACGCATAGTTACAAAACTCATTAAGAGAAACTCTACAGCACTACATTTTTTTGTCTTACTTATACGATACGATATATTGTGTAGCTCTATATTTAGAATAGGCGAGCAACTAAGGCAAGTACAAGGATGAAACGGTAGCTGAATGTTAGGGTACGAACGAAACGATTGGGCGACGCAACGACATGCATTATGGCAGGAGTCATAACGATGCGACGCTCAACGCAACGTCATGCACAAAACACAAAGCATAAAGCACAGTGATAAATGAAACGTACAAACAGGAGCAGGCAGTAGGAGTAGGAATAGGAGTAGGAGAAGGAGAAGGAGCAGCAGATGAGTGCTACACGTATAAAAGCAGCGTGATATAAATGAAACGAAAGGACGCCGTGTTCTACTACAAGTATCTGTATGTTGTGGGGTGTGGTTTTTAAAATAAGTAGAATACATACTCGTACATATATGAGAAAAACTACATGGATGGATGGATGGATGGATGGATGCATAGATAGATACATAGATGTATGGATATACAGATTGATGCATGAAGTACGGATGAATGGCCGCAACTATTTGAAAGGCTACTCCATGGACGTAATGCTTTTACTCAATACCGTTCGCCTTTCGCCGTCGCCGTCGCTGCTTTTGCCCTTTACAATGTTGTAGTATTTTCATCAATGCTGCCGATGACGATGTCGATGATGATGATGATGATGACAATGACAAAAACAATGTGAGCGTAACAAGCATATTGCTTCCCATTTTCCCAACATTATATCGTAAAACCCGAGTAAGGTCTAATCGGACCGAGAACTAAACACATAGAAAAAAGTGGCTGGAATGGTTGCACACAATTCGTTTAATATGCAAAACAATTTTTTCTATTATTTTTGTATTGGTACCGGTTGCCACTGCAACGGCTACCTCAGCCTTTGCAAATCCCAATTAAAAATCGGTGGGGCTAGTATAAAAAAAAAAAAAAATTGTAGTCGTTAAAAATATTCTCTGCTCATCGATAGAAAGCCGCAGCGACCAATCGCAGCAGCGCGAATGCAGCCCATCGTGCAGGAAGCGCAGGACAACGCAGCACATACAAATGTGGAACACACATGCACATTGCAGAATATGCGAACCGTGCAAATGAACGCGACGCCCATATGTCCTGTGGTGCCAAAGAAATGGATCAAAAAAAAAAAACAATAAAAAACATAAAAAACAAAACAAAAAAAAATATTGCGCAATCCTCACAATACCAGGGGCCGCGAAGGGAATCGAGTATGTTGCACATTAATTACTGCAGACAAAAAACACATAAGCGCCAGAAAGGGACAAATAAACGCATACAGCATGCAGGCATAAAGGAGATAGCGAGAATTGGAGCGATAAAGAAAGAAAATGTGATTTTCAGGGAACGAGATAGCAGCAACAGCAGCGTTGGGCAGCCACATGTGAATGGGTTCATCAATTGAATTGAAGTCTCTATCAGCGCAGAAACTACACAAAAAAAAAAAAAAAAATATATCAGACTATAACAGAAACAAAAAACCAATATGAAGATGCCGCATATGTAAAACCGCTCCAAAGAGTCTGGCTGACACAGCAGCAGCAGAAACAGCAGAAACAGCAGCAACAGCCACCGCAAACAATATTTGCCAATATCCTTTACGTGCGCACCCACTGTGAATTTTTTTTCATATATTTTTTTGTTTTCGTTGACGGCAGCTATGTCCTGAGTACATATTTTGTGCTATTTGGCTTCTGTTCTTGTTTAAAATTTTCTTTTTATTTTTTTTATCGAACAATTGACGCCCGATCTCTTTCCTTTGAGTATGAAGTAGAAAGGTGTCAGCGTTACTTCTCATACTCATTAAGCTCCGCTAAGTCTCTATCATAGGGAACCCTCGACAGTGTACCTATGTACGAGTATGTATATGCAACCGTGTTTTTGTACTGTTTTTAATTTCACAGAAACCAACTCAATTTTTTTTTATTCTGAGTACAACTTAATTTGTGTTCTACGTCGACATGAAGGAAAAAATTAGACCCAAAGCTTATATAAATATTTCTTTGAAGTACAATCACATAATAAATTTGATTTAATAAGTAAACTTAAGTATGCCATTGAAAAGTACAGCCAATATTTGCAGTGAAACTAACATTTTAGAAGAAAATAGCGCTACCAACTATTGGTGGGGTGCACAACAGCAATCGGTCGTAAAACAATGCTACCGCAGTTCTGCTTATTCAATTTTTTTTTTTTATTGTTAACTTTATTTGCAATCAGTCCAATTTTGGACTATAATCAAATTTTATAACTAACATAACAAATTGACAATATAGTTTATTAAGGATGCGGTAGGGATATATTCAAATCAATACTGAACAGACCCAGTACAAGTACCTCATATCGATTGACGGTTTGGAAGATCCGAGGGATGAGTTCGTTTCAGTCTACGCTGCGTATTTAGGTTAAGAAGGTTTCTTGCCACCAAAATATTTGGATGTTTATTAAGTTTTCCGAAACATTTTTTGCTGTGACGTGCAATCTCCTCTACAACCGTTGGTAGTCTTAGGTCTTTATGTATGTTTTCATTTCGAACATACCATGGAGCTCCAGTTATCTTACGAAGTGTAATGTTTTGATACCTTTGTAAGATATTAATACTAGATCGAGCTGCAGTTCCCCACAGCTGTATTCCATAAGTCCACACAGGCTTAAGGATAGCTCTATATAGCCTAATTTTATTTTCTAGGCTGAGTTTAGATCTACACCCAAGCAACCAGTGCATGCGCCGTGTTTTAAGTTTAAGCTGTTCTCTTTTTGCAACAATATGATTTCTCCATGTCAGTCTTTTGTCTAGTATTACGCCCAGATATTTAACAGCATCGCACATGGGTATTAATACATTATTGAAAAACGTTTATCGCTGTATCATCTGCATATGTAGCTATCGTGACTTGACTACAGTTTCTGCCAGGCATATCGGCTGTATAAAGCGTATAAAGCAAAAGGTGCCATTACACTGCCTTGAGGTACACCTGCATGTATATCTTTGAGACATAAAAATGTCTATCTTCCAGGTAAGATCGTAGAAAATGATACTGGGGAGATGGTAACGACTGCTTTATTTTATAAAGTAGAGACTTGTGCCAAACACGATCGAAGGCCTGCTTAACATCTAAAAATACTGCTGCGCAATTGTTTGTTTGTTTTCAAAGGCTTCCAGTATTTCAGTTACAATCCGATAAATTTGTTCAGGCGTACAATGCTTTCGCCGAAAGCCAAATTGATGATTTGAAAGAATGAAACCATCAAGAAGTGGAAGCATTCTTCGAGCGAAAATTCTTTCAAATATTTTCGAGAATATTCCCAGCAGACTAATAGGTCGATATGAAGACAGCTCATTTTCAGGTTTGCCAGGCTTAGAGATAAGTATAATCTCTGCGCATTTCCAATGCCTTGGAAAATAGCTAAGCCTGAAACATACATTAAAGATGTGGACAAGTTACAAAATGACTTTTACTGGAAGCGCTTTTATGGTTGACGCATCAATTCCATCGTATCCCATCTATTTTTTGGTATCAAGCACTTTAATTTCAGCAATAACTTCATGATGTCTTACTGGTGCTAAAGGCAGACTTAGTTGACAGGGGGCATCAAGAGCATTGTTTACAGCTTCTTCTTCAGCTTGACTACATATAGAAAAGTTTTTGAATTGATTTTCGAGGTGTGAGGCAAATGCCTCGGCTTTTTTATACCCGCCACACATAGTGTGGAGGGTATTATCATTTTGTCAGAAAGTTTGTAACGCATTAAAGGAGACGTCGTAGACCCTATAAAGTATATATATTCTTGATCAGCACGACGAGACGAGTCGATCTAGCCATGTCCGTCTGTCTGTCCGTCTGTCCGTCCGTCTGTGTTTATGCGATTCATTCGCTCAGTTTTAAAGATATTGACCTGAAACTCGGAACTTAAGCTTTTCTCAGTCCTAAGCAGTTTAAGTGTTAAAATCAAAGTGCCACGCCCATTTTAAGGTATAGCCCCCATACAAACTTACCGTTTTTTTCTAATTTTTTGCATGAAAATAGCTATTATTTATGAATGTAGTCACTCGAAGTTGAGAAAAAATACTTCTAATGTCATCCAATATCAAATCCAAGCTGCCACGCCCATTTTTAGATATAGCCCCCATACAAACTTACTGCCCATTTTCGATTTTTTGTATAAAAATAGGTATTTTTTTTTGAAACTATTTACTTAAATTTGGGTAAAAACACTTCTAATGACATCCAAAATAAAAACCAAGGTGCCACGCCCATTTTTAGCTATAGCACCCATACAAACTTATTGATTATTTTCGAACAAATGTATGGAAAAGTAATTATTTTCGAATATACATATACATATTTATAGATGTATATTAGCCACTAATGATCACACATAAACTATTCAAAGATTCGTGTGACGGGTATTTAAGCTTCGGTTCCACCGAAGTTAACGTTTTTCCTTGTTCCTTATTGCTGTGGCACCAATCTCCATTATTGTTTTTGACTGGAATAATACGCCTTGCGGGATGTTTAAGGTACTTTGTAACATTCCATAGATTATATTCTAACCCGTTTGGTTCAGCATTTATCAAAAAGTCTCCAATAGCTTCATTTTTTTAAATGACTAAGTTTTTCCTTTAACTTTTTGGAGATTTTATTTAGAGCAGTTTTGTCCCGAGGATAACGTGTTTGATGCCATATATTTCGAAGTCTTCTTTTTTCTCTTAATAAATATCTAATTTCATTCGAGAACAGCGAATAATTTGTATAGGAGGGATATCTGCTTATTCAATACAATCCAAATCCAAATTTATTCAGTTTTATTTCGAATATATTTGTAACTTTTCTTGTAAAATGATTCCGTACGACTCTGACGCCTATTAGAGAGCCTTACTCTAGAACCCTTGGTGTCACGTGCTGCATTAGTAGTTGATTGCCAAAAGCAAAAAGTTTTTAACTGGAAGTTGTTGGTTATCATGGTTGAAAAATTTAAAATAAAATATCCATAGGTCCAGTTTTCACGAAATAGATTGTCAAAATTGATACAGAAACAAGGAAAAACGTTAAATTCGGTAAGACCACAGCTCAAATACAGCTCAATTTTCATAGTCAATGTGCAGACGGAAGGCATCGTCGTACAGCAATCGGTTTGTGTACACACATTCTGGATATGTGAACACAGTTTTTGAGCACTATTAGAGTCCCGCCCTAGTGCCTAGTAGGGCGGGTCGATAAGTCTTTTTTTCGAATTTGGGAGCCCTATAAGCGTCCCAAATTCGAAAAAAAGTTTTTAAAGACCCGCCCTACTAGACACCATTCTAGGGTTCATATAAGAAGCAAATGTGTCATATCTTAACCTGAAATTACAGATATGAAAATAATGGAAAAAGACTTGGTAAGGGAACTTACTGTATGTTACGGTGGTTAGATCCGTATCATATCAGTAGTGTATACATAGACTGATATAAGAAGTGATTAACCTAATTTGGAGTGAATGCATTTATAAATAATAACTGTTTTCATACATAAACTTGAAAATAATTTATATGGGGGCTATGGTTAAAAATCGACGTGGCACCTTGGTTTTCATATTGGATGACATTAGAAGTATTTTTAACTAATTTGAAATGAATGAATGAAAAATTGAACATAGGCGGTAATTTTGTATGGGGACTATGCCAAAAAAAAAAAAGGAGTGGCACTTTGCTTCTGATATGCAAAGAAGTCTTTGCCGAGAGAAGCTTGAGTTTAAAATTTCAGTAAATTATCGTATCTTGAAAACTAATGGATTGAATCGCAGACAGACGGACATGGTTAACTCAAATCGTCTTATCGGGCTGATCAAGAATGTATATACTTTATGGGGTCTACGGCGTCTCCTTTAATGCGTAAAACTGTGTGTAACAGGTATAATGTAAAAAATGTACACTCCATTTCGACTTCAGTTCCTGAAAGTGCTTATAGAAACGATCCAAACCTCAAATGCGGTTTCTAGTCATTATTTAATAATTCATTAAAACTTAGCAAGGCGATTTCATCAGAGTTTTTATTCTTAACACTAAAGGCTGCCATTCTGAATAACAGCGTTTTAAATTAGAAGAATTTAAATCTATAATTATAAATCTTTTACCTGACTGATTTAATCATTCAGTCATTCACAGGCGATTGCCCTGCAGACCAAATGTCTAACGGCAGAAAGCTGAATTTTTTATTGTAGATTCGATTTATGATGAGTGTGGACACTAAGAATGAATCTTGGAATATTTTGACCAGGGCCCCAATAGGGGTCATAAAAAGAGTGCTGATCAAGAGTATATATATTTTATAGGGTATCCGATGACCCCTTTCATGCGTTACAAACAAACAGAATATACCCTTCACACTATGTGTGGCGGGTATATTTAGAAAAATTAGTTCAAATGTTGTTAAAAATATTTTGTTCAGTTTTTTATACCCATTACACATAGTGTAAACATGTACGCCTGTCTGTCCGTCTGTATGTCTGTCCGTCCGTCCGTCCGTCCGTCCGTCTGTCCATCTGTTTGTTGCTATACGAAAATGAGAGTGCCACGCCCATTTTTAGGTATAGCCACCATACAAACTTATAATTTATTCTTTAAAAATAGTAATTATTTATGAATGTACTCGCTCCCAATTGGGTAAAAACCAAGACGCCACGCCCATTATTCGGTACAGCCCCCAATACAAATCTACCGACCATTTTCAAATTTTTGTATGAAAACATTTATTTTTCTGAATGAATTCAATTAAATTTTGGTAAAATCAATTCTAATGTCAACTCCATCGATATTGTAAAGTTCGGTCTTATATTATGTTACAAAAGCCTCCATACAAATTTGATCAAATTCATCGTGAAATTTAATCTAAGCGCCTAGTGAACATATAAACTATTAAAAGTTTTGTGTAACGGGTATTTCAGCTTCGGTTCCACCGAAGTTAACGTTTTTCCTTGTTCATTCAAAGTACAAAAGGTGATCACTTAGTCAAGATTTTAAAAAAATTTTGATAAGGGGCTCAGTGGGGGGCATCTTCTGGGTTCAATGTTTAGCCTGACCCTATACAAAGTTACCTCTCGTTTTCTGATATATTCAAGAAAATTATTGTTATATCTGTATCCTTAGCTTAAAATTTAATACCAATATTGTGTGTAATCTAGATTTGAATCAGACCATTGATCCCTAGCCAGCCCTTCTCGAAGTTCTATCTAAGCCACTGATGGTCAAACAAAAACTTTTCAGAGATTCATGTGACGGTTATTTAAGCTTCTTCTTATTTGTCTTCTTGTTTAAATGTAATTAGTTTAGAAGCAATAATCATATTTTATAAGTCTAATAATCGAACATTTGAGTAGGCTTAAACACTTCCAGTTCAATTCGACACGACAAGCGATGCGATGCGATTCGATGCGAGACATCAGCAGGTTTAATTGGAGTCTATTATGTCAGATAACACATCGCATGCCTCGATGGGACGTCGGGAATTATGCGGCAACGGCAAATCGTGCTCCGCCAATACCAATACTAAACAAAAACACCACACATACATAAATAGCATATTGAAGGGAGAACAATGATGAGACCGCAATTGAAATGGAAATTGAAAAATTTCACGTGGAAATCTTAAAGGCGACATCAGCGCATAAGTGACAAGCAGCACAGCACTCTACTCGCAGCAGAACTTGCCCAAGCCCATGCCCAAGCCTTGCAGAAACCGCGCCGCGGTTCATTAAAAACATTGAAACTCATTACGCATGCGAGTGAAGTCGAATGGAGACGAACCGCAACGAAACGAAACGAAAAGAATCAAAATGCATTGAATTAAATGTAAAACATTTGCATGCAGCTTTCGGTTGCAACATTCTATGTCTGCGTAAGAGAGAGATAGAGAGATAGAACAGAGTGAGTGAGAATCAGAGTGATCAGAGTGATCAGAGAAGAGAAAAAAATGGTATGTGATAATCGGTGAAGGAATGGGGAAAGGGAAGTAGAAGCGCCATCCGTACATTGATACGTTTGCACTAAAAAAGTACAGCTTAGCTCAGTTCAGCTCAGCTCCATGCTCATGCGCAGTAAGATTCCCATTAAAGCAAGTCCAGCCAAGCCAAGCCAACCAGTCTGTCCATCATTATGTCAACGCGCTCAATGCGCATGTCAATCAAGATGAAGTGCCGCTGATATACACGTTGACTGTGGCCGGTGCCGAAACCGATACTGATACCGATACCGGTGTCGTTGCCTCCCAGAAGGGATTGAGACAAGCGTGTGCCTTCAATTAAAACAACGCAGCCAATGTCCAATGGAGCCAATGCAACGTGCTACGCGACAGCAGTGCGACAAAACGAAAGTCAAAATAAATTATAGCCATGCGCTTGAATTTTAATTAGCAACATAACATCGAAATCGATAACTCTTTTCTAATCCAATCCTGAAAAGATACATTTGCCCTAGAACTTATTATCGCTTACTACTGTGAGAACTTCTTATATTGTTAGGGTAGCTAGCATAAGACCACGGCTATTCTCTGAACATCAAATTGAATTTGTACCATATTAAATACATTGAAATATATTACGTGTAAAAACCTTTTCAATCGATTTAAAAACTTTTAGTACAGGACCCCGACATGCGAACATAAAACTTGAAATGTGAAAGTGCAATTGAGACTGTTAACCACAAAGTTGACGCTTTTTATTAAAAAAAAAAACAAAAGCGAGAGAGTTCAGGCAGTCATCTTGCTTAGATTCGCGAATATAAGTAAAACAAGAAAAAACGTTAACTTCGGTAGAACCGAAGCTTAAATACCCGTCACACGAATCTTTAAAGAGTTTATGTGTAATCATCAGTGGTCACCTAAGTTTACACACAATATTAATTTAAAATTTTGAGCTTAAAATACAGATATGTATAACAACATATTTCTCGAATATATCTGGAAACGGGCGGTAAGGTTGTATGCAAGAAACACCTGAAAATGGGCGTGGCATCATGATATTGGAAGAGTTTTTACCCAATATGGAGTAAATACATGAATAAATAATAACCATTTTCATACAAAAAATCGAAAATGGTCCGAAAGTTTGTATGGGGGCTATACCAAAAATGGGCGTGGCACATCTGATTTGACATTGGATGACATTAGAATGTTTTTAGCCAAAATGGAGTGAATATATGCATAAATAATTAGTATTTTTTTACAAAAATCGGAAAAATCGGAAAAAATGGAAAGTTTATATGGGGGCTATGCCTAAAAGAGGGCGTGGCATTTTGGTTTTGACACCGGATGACAAAGAAATGTTTTTACACAATTGGGAGCGAGTACATTCATAAATAATTACAATTTTTGTACAAAAAATCGGAAAAAAAACGGTAAGTTTGTATGGGGGCTATACCTAAAAATGGGCGTGGCACTCTAATTCTCGAACTCATAATAGTCGTTGCCGAGAAAAGCTTAAGTTCCAAATTTCAGCTTAATATCTTTATATCTTCAACGAAAAAGATGCTTAGAAATATACAGACGGTCAGACAGACGGACAGACAGACGGACATGGCTAGATCGATTCGTCTCATCGAGCTGATCAAGAATATATATACTTTATGGGGTCTACGACGTCTCCTTCAATGCGTTACAAACTTTCAGACAAACTGAATATACCCTTCACACTATGTGTGGCGGGTATAAAAATAAGAGATGGGCTGCAGGAAAAAATATTTGATCCCAAACCTGGGTATTTTTCCAAAATTGATTGGTGAGTCTCATGGTTCACGACAATAGACTAATAAATACTTTCAAGATACGAAATTTCGCTCATAAAGAAAACCATCAAATGTCGCGGAGGACCTCAATTGAATTTTGAGCATGTTACTAACTTCAACCAAAGACTTGAAAAACTATGAAAAAAAGGTACTGAGAATGCTTTGGCGTTGAAAAAATTAAAAGATATTATTTATGAAAATGTTAAACAAATACGTTTAATATGACTTCGAGTCAGAGCCAACGATCAGTGACCAAGCTGGAATAAATCGAAGATTTTTGAATTCGTTGTTCACTAGCAATGAATTCTATTTCAATAACTCTCGAAATAATAACAATTTGTTTTGCTGTTCGACTATGTCCATTTTGTGAAAAAACTTTAGAATCAAATGATACCCATACACCTGATAGAGTTGCTAGTTGAAAAGTTATACAAATTTTGTAGTGTATAAAATTAATTTTAAATCGAAAACAACCAGCATGGTACACAAAAATTTAAAAAAAATAAGAATCAACGCTGAAATCAAGTATACTCGACTTCAAAATGCCCTGTATCCAATCTTTAGGTACCTCAAGCTAAGTCCCACTTTAGAAACATACATTATTGTACTGTATTTTCATATAAAAACTTGAAAAAATGGGGTAAAATTGTTTCGGTTCAATAACTAAAAATCTTTCTGGTTGTACCCATTATGGGCTATTTCGTTGGGACTATATAGGCATAATGTATAATAAATTTTGACTTACTAGAAACAAAAACGTTTTATAGAAAAACCTAAAATTTTGATGTAGATTAATATGCGGTGTACCCATTAAAATGGGGCTAGAAAAACTCGTATAAAAGTGCACACTTGACGGACAGACGGACATAGCGGACTTCAAACACATGAGGCATACGTAGGACGAACTAATGACCAACGTTTAATAAACCCAAGCAATCTCATTGCTTTGTTAGATAGAATGAACAGACAGACGGTTAGGGCTAGATCGATTCGTCTCGTCGTGCTGATCGAGAATATATATACTTTATAAGTTCTACGATGTCTCCTTTAATGAGTGACAATTTTTCTGGTAAGATGGTAAGCGTTTAGTCATTTTTATGAATATTTGTAAATTATTACCTCAATTTACCAAGATTGTCGAATTTTGGTAGAGACTCCACGACGCATTGCTCAGAAAATGTGACCTTCGAACGACAAAATCAAATTTGGTTCTTGATTCAAAAGTACACACTTCAAAGTACCAAAACTGCAAAAAAAGAAAAATTATTGATTGACCCAATGTGATGATCCAATAATCCACGCAAAATTTCCAGATAAGCATATGCCCCGTTAAAGAAATACAGGGAGGTATACTTGACCACGTCACTTCATAAAGTAAAGCCATTTCTCATTTAAAGTCGAACAATAATAAGAAATTCACCCAATTTCCCAACAAAATAAAAAAGAAAGCAAACAACACTGAAATACATGTTCCGAATAGCCCCATTCAAATGTACTGTAAAGCTCCTCTTCCAGTTTTTGCACTCAAATGCGCGAATTTATAAATAAAACTATATTTTATCCCGAAAGAGCACATATGTGTATGAGTTACCTTATATTCAAAATATATATACACCACGCCAATGGAACCTTGCGAAATATAAAATATTTTAAAAAAACATACCAAAAAAATAAAACTAAAATAAAAAGGAAAAGGAAAAACGTTAACTTCGGTAGAACCGAAGCTTAAATACCCGCCACATCTTGGTTTAGTTAATTTATGATCAGTGGCTTAGATTTAATTTGGAGAAGTGAAGGCTTGGAGTCAATAGTCCGATACAAGCAAAGTTTAGACACAAGAGTGGGGTAAAAATTTTAGCCGAAGGCCAGAATAATATAAAGTTTCTTGCAAAAACAATTAGAAAATGGGTGGTGACGATGTTTGGAGGCTGAATGGTATAGTGGGCTAACCCTTATAATATCATTAGAGTAAAGATGGGATCATATAAGATGTGTGCTTACCCAATTTGAAGTGAATACATTCATAAATTATTACTATTTTCACACAAAAATTTAAAATTACCGGAAAGTTCATATGGGGCCTTTGCCTAAAAATGGACGTGGCACCTCAATTTTTACATTGGATGACATTAGAAGTGTTCTTACCCAATTCGAAGTGAATACATTCAAAAATAATAGCTATATTCAAGCAAAACAAGGAAAAACGTTAACTTCGGTAAAACCGAACCGAAAACCCGTCACACGTATTTTTAAATTGTTAATGTGTTATCATCAGTGGCTTAAATAGAACTTCGAGATGGGATGGGACGGGGTCAATGGTCTGATACAACTCACGTTAAGACACAATATTGGTATCAAATTTTAAGCTAAAAGTACAAATATTCAAACAAAAATTCGAAAATAAACAGTAAGTTTCTGTGGGGCCTATGCCAAAAAATGGGCGTGGCACCTTGGATTTGATATTGGATGATACTAAAAGTGTTTTTACCTAATTTGGAGTCAATACATTACTAAAAAAAATAACCATTATCATATTAAAAATTCGAAAATGGGCGGTAAGTTTGTATGGGGGATATACCTAAAAATGGGCTTGGCACATTTGATTTGCCATTGAATGACATAAGAACTGTTTTTACCCAATTTGGAGTTAATATATGCAAATTTAATAGCTATTTTCATTTTAAAACAAGAAAGAACGCTGAAGTCGAGTATGCTCGACTGCAAGATACCCTGTACCCAATCTATATGTACCTTAAGTTAGGTTCTATTTTACTACCATACATCATTGAATTTAATTTTCATAGAAAAACTTAAAAAATCGGGTATATCTTTGATTGGGTTTATACCTAAAATTTTGTTGGTCCTACCCATATTGGTCTATTTCATTGGGACTATCATAGACATAATTTTTACTAAATTTGAACTTACTAGAATAAAAAACAATGACGTTTTTATGTAAAAACTCAATATTTTGGGGTAAATTTGTATGGGGATATACCTAAAATTTTGTTGGTCCTACCCATATTGGGATATTTTATTGGGACTATCATAGACATAATTTATACTAAATTCAAATTTCCTAGAATAAAAAACAATGACGTTTTTATGCAAAAACCCAAAATTTTGGGGTACATTTGTATGGGGGGTACCCCTTAAAATGGGTCTAGAGAAAAACCGTTTGTAAGTGCACACTTGACGGCCTAGGAGAGTCTAAGTTTCAATTTTGAAAGCTCTACCTTTTATAGTCTCCGAAATAATCGTTTTTATACGGCAGACAGCATAACAGACGGACGGACAGACGAACAGACGGAGGACGGACAGACAGACAAAGCTAGTTCGACTCCCCCTTCCAATGCTGATCAAGAATATATATATACTTTATAAGGTCTATCTTGCCTCCTTCTGTCTGTTACATACATTCGCACAAACTTAATATACCCTTTTACCCTTTGGGTACAGTGTATAAAAAAGTAGTAAGTTTGTATGGGGGCTATACGCAAAAATGGGCGTGGCACTTTCATTTTCATAATTGATTTAGTCGTTAGAGAGAAAAGCTTAAGTTCTGAATTTCAGCTTAATATCTTTTAAACTGACCGAATAAACTGCGAAGAAACAAACAGACGGACAGACGGACATGGCTAGATCGATTCGTCTCATCGAGCTGATCAAGAATATATACCTAATGGGATCTACGCCGCCTCCTTCAATGCGTTGCAAACTTTCAGACATATTGAATATACCCTTCACACTATGTGTGGCGGGTATAAAAACAATGAAGGAAACCTGAAATATGTTTTGTTACAACTTTTATTTTTATACCATGTACCGGAAGGGAAAAGGCTACATTAAGTTTGTAAAATGTATGAATTCGGTAGAAGGAGGCATGATAGGTCCTATTCAGTTTCAGTGCTTGATTAGCATTGAATAGCGAATCGATATAGCTAAGTCTGTCTGGCTGCATGTCCATCTGTCTGTGCTTACGTCTGCCGTATAAGAACGATTATCGCGGAGACTTTAAGAGATAGGGCCACCATATTCGAAACTTAGACTCACCTTAACCGACAAGTGACCAATTACTCTAGCCCCATTTTAAGGGGTACCCCCATACGAACCTACCCAATAGTTTTAGTTTTTTCATGAAAACTTCTTTGTTATTCTTTGATGTATGTGATGTGTTCTTTAAAGTATCGCAATATGGGCAAAGTCCCTATACAAGTTTTTTACAATTTATGAGTAGTAGTAGCCTTTAGAGTAAAATAGATGAACTATATGTTAGGACATACTTTTCTACTTAATAACTCTATTCAGGTTTACTTATCAAGAGATAAGTTGTGCTTATTATTTAGAAAATCATTAAATTAGTTCCAGTAATTTTTTAGTTTGTAATGTTGTTTTCTTGATAGAATGGTCATTCGGTTCTCGGTTCGGTTCGATCTCAATCAAAATCATTCTGTATACATGACTGGCCATATTTGGAAACGAATAGCTTCATGAATATTTTTTTCTCGTATTACAACAAGAAAACGGGTGATAGGTTTGTATGAAGGTAATTCTTAAAAGTAGTCGTAGTCGAAAAAAAAACTTAAGTTTAAAATTTCAGGACAATATTTTCCAAACTGAACAGAAGGAATGGGGTAGCAAAGACGGATTCGACGAAAGTGAAGCAGCAAAAACATATCTAAACTGAAAACATAAAGCGGAAGTAAAGTACACACAGGCGAACGATCCAACCAGTGAAAGACTAGAACAAGAAAACAATTTTAGTTCGATAGAACCAAAGCTTGAATACCCGTCACATATACCTTTCATATCAGTGATGTATGTAGATATTGTTTCGTTTTGGCTACTGGGTGGGGTCTAATGATCCGAGAAATATAACCAAAATTTCAATTTGTTTTTTATTTTAAGCTTAAAATTTATAAAATGGAAAACTTGTTTTTGCATGAGAGTTAAATGCTACAGATCGGACCGATCTTATCCAATTATTCAATGTATTTTAACCATATTTTAAATATTTTTCACAAGATGTCTCCTTTATTGCGTTACAAACTTTCGGGCAAACTGATAATATTCGTCTACATTATGTGTGATGGGTAGACATGAACCAAGAGAGAGAGAGAGAGAGACAGAGAGAGAGTGAAAGGACATTGATAAAATTGTCGAAAGTTCAATAAATGCAACAAAACAAATTTTTAGGCTCGAAAAAAGGAAAATTAATATAAAATATGAACAAAACATTTCTGACTGAGGTAACATTTTTGAGTGTAAAAAACAAACAAACAAACAAAATAACAACAACAACAAAAGGAACAAAAGGAACAAAAGGAACAACATCGACAATAGTGTTATTTGGCGTGCTTCACCACCGTTAGCAACTAACATACATGCATATAAATATATGTCACGCTTCTGTCTCCTTTTATGTGTTTCTCTGTGTGTGTGTGTGTGTCTGTGTGTGTGTTTTGGTGTGTCTTAACTGTAGAATCATCCAAGTCTTGTTCGTCCGCCACACAAAATATATGCCTTCAAGAAAAATTGCCAAAAAATTCAAACTGGAAACGACATTCCGCAGTAAATTTCATGTTTATAGCTGACACAAGGATAAATATCGCACTATAAAGACAACAACAACAACAACAACAACAACAAAAACAACAAGAAACAACAAATAATTCCGCCAACGACAAAATAAACTTACAAATTATTGTACAACATTTAAATGCCGAAAGAAGGACACAAAAATACACCCCACTCGAGTAAAATTGACTACGAGATACTCTATATCTACAATACTTTTTTTATAAGATATGATTATGTACTATGTTATATAAAGGTTGGAATGTTAACCATTTATAAAGAAAAAAAACTTTTTAAAAGATATAAAAAAAGTTTTTGAACAAGACGTGATCCAAATAGGAGGGGCGCGGCAGAGAGAACATCCGTGGAAGCATTGAAAGAACCAGATCTTGGAAGACATCCGCAAGATCGGTATCCCATATTGGTATAGAGCAGCGCTACTATACAACTGCTGGAGCGAAACCCTACATGCTGCCAAGCCGTGAACAAATGACTTAAGACTAATTAAACTTCCACGATGTATCTGAAGTCTGTACTTAAATTAAGAATAAACAAATCAAAAAAAGGTCCGTAAGAAAGAAAAAAACAGCACCAGTAAAATGATGTTTGAAATAAAAAATATAAATAATCGGTCTATCTAAAGAGAATGTATGAATATTTTTAAGGTGTGTCACATACAATCTCTTTAAGTTGGTTTCAAATCTTTCAAATTTTTGTAAGAGATTTGGTGTCGGCTATAATATTTGTGAAGAAGAGGACGAAGTTGGTTTAGTATTTAGTGTTACGAACATTTAAAAAAAAAATATATTTTGTATATCTTGAAATAATTATAACCGAAAAGACAGAAATCGAGAGCATTTTACGTGAGAGAGCCTGTTGTGGGACTCACTCTTACGGTGACAAGAATTGGTAATCAGCAGATAAACTTGTATCAAAATAGGCAAGACTTAATCTTGTAGCAATGTCTTGTTTGAGACTAACAAAAAAAAAAAGAAAATTTAAATAATTATTTTTTTGATTTTATTATTTTACTTTCGATCATTAAATTTTTTAAATCATATAAGGAAAGCATTGGGACTGACCAATAAATTATCTTTACCACATGGCCTGCGAGTTACCACCTAAGCACAAAAAAAAATGATCAACGTTTTTCCACAGAACTCACCAGTATCAGAGTACTGTTACAGGAACCAGAAATTAAAAAAAAAAAGGAATTCGGTAAAAAAGGTAAAAATTGCTTCCACAAACCTTCAAATACCATAAAAAAATATACACAGATAAAAAATTGTCATCATTATTAGCTGAACTTTTGGCTACTGCAGTAGACTTGGCAATTGAAAAGCACTTTCTAAAAGTAGGTATTCTATCTTACAGTATCAAAAGCTTATAGGACTGGGCTCAAAACAATTACATTGCGAAAAGAATAGTGCAAAAAGTACAAATACAAAAGCGAATATAGTGATTTTTCCTCAGCAAAATCTCTGTTTTTTGCAAAAAGTTTTCAAAAATAGAAAAAACTCCATGGTTCAAAACTAACTGCACAAACAGATTAATGGGATTTTGACTGGGCACTCCTTCGACAAATATAGGTGTACATTAAGCAAATTACATGTCATATTAAACAAGAGTTGCGACGTTTGCAACTGTATAGAGGATGCCTCGCACATTATATTCCAATGCAACAAACATACCAAAAATAGTTTCCAACTATACTGAAGTACAACAACTTACAAGATTCTATCCAGCACGAGAAGACAAACGACAACTATAATAAATTGATCCATTTCTTCTTCTTTTTTTTGGATGGCGTTATAACTCATTGGGCCAGATTCAACTTACAATATAAAAAAAAGAAAATAATATTGGAATCATGTAAAAATAATTTCAATTGATTTTTCAGTCTTTCTTTAACTTTAATGAATTCTAGAATTTTTTTAATAAAAGTTTTTAAGGGCTTTTATTTTTGAGAAGAGAAACAAAAATAAAAAATAACGAGGAAAAACGTTAACTTCGGTGGAACCGAAGCTTTAATACCCGCAACATCTGGGTTTAGTTTATTTTTGATCGTCAGTGGATTTGTTAAAATTTGGAGAAGGGATGGCTTGGAGTCAATAGTTCGATACAACCACAGTTTTGAGACAATAATGTGGTGTAATGTGGGGGCTATATTTTATAGTAGGCTGATCCTTATAATATCAGTAGAGTATATAAAGAATGACTTAAGAAGGGTTTTCCCCTATTTGGAGTGAATGTATTCATAAATAATTACAATTTTCACACAAAAAAATACAAAATGGGTGGAAAATTCGTATAGGGCCTATAATTATGTGTGACCGTTGTACCCAGGTTTTGACATTGGATAACATATGAAGTGTTTTTATCCAATTTGTAGTGAATATATTCATAAATAATACCTATTTTCATACAAAAAATCGAATAAAAAAATAACGGTAAGTTTGTATGTTTGTACCCTAAAATGGGCGTGGCACTTTGATTTTAGCACTGAAACTGATTAGGACAGAGAAAAGCTTAAGTTTCGAGTTTCAGGTCAGTATTTTTAAAACTAAGCAAATGAAACGCATAAATACAGACAGCCGGACAGAAAGACAGACGGACAGACAGACACCTTAGATTTGATATTGGATGATGTTAAAAAGTGTTCTTACCCTATTTGGATTGAATATATTCATATATATCACACGTATTTTTATACAAAAAATCAAAAATAGGGGTAATTTTGTATGGGGGCTTTATCTGAAAATGGGCGTGGCAACAATCTTTTGATATTTTTGTGCCATTAGAAGTAACATACTTTTAACATCATCCAATATCAAATCTAAGGTGCCACGCCCATTTTTTGGCATAGGCCCCGCACAACGTGAGTTGCATCAGACCATTGACCCCGTCGCATCCCATCTCGAAGTTCCATTAAACCACTGATGATAACACATGAACAATTTAAAAATACGCGTGACGGGTATATAAGCTTCCAGGTCCACCGAAGTTAACGTTTTTCCTTGTTCTAGTTTTATTTTAATTTACTCACTTTCAAAAATGCTTTCCCAGATCTGTATTTTGTCTCGACACGCCTAAACGGGGACTATAATACCTCGAATATCAATTTACACGAAGTCAATTCATCATATTACTGCATGGCTATGTAAAATCCATAAATATTTTTATTCGAGTTTTATTTAATTAGTTAACAAATACAATGCATATCTTTCTCATTTGCAACTTTTATTAAGTTTTATTTTTTTTAATATTTTTTTAAGCAATTGCATCGAAGAGTATATTTTTTTTTTTTTTCATTTATTACAATGCTTCATGTGTATAATGCCGAAACTTAAAAAAAAACAGAAACTCCGGATTAGAACGTCTTTTGGCCAAGTTCATTTTGAAGTTTAACAGAAATCGTTTTACCTCGATTTCGTATGTTTTGACTTGTTGGCGTGCGCCAAAATGCGGCGACGCTGGTTCCAAAAATTGTTTCAACAGCAACAAAAACAAAACAAAACAAACAATAACAAAATTGACGAAACTTGTATCAAAAAGGGCAGGGTTGAAATTGATATCGAGGATACTGTGAAAATTTATCGCATTTTGTTGAAAAATTTCGACAGGTTTCTCATTAGGCTCAAACTAAATAACTTTCACGAAAGTCGAGACAGTAAAATAAAAAACAAAAAAAAAAAAAAGAAACATAAATTTTATTATTTTTTTTATGGCTTAGAGAACCTAAGTTTCTGTACGTCTGTTCGCCTTTCCTTCTGTCCTTAATTTCAACACAAAGATTTCAGAGACTATCGGCGATGCTCCCGCAATCACTTTATTTTGAGTTTTGCGATTTGAATAAATTCGAACGATTGCAAATTGTTGCTTCGCTGACTTATTTTCTGCTCAGTAAAATTTTGGTATGAGTGGTAAATATATAATAAAGTAATATTATAAAGAGCACAAAAGATTGTTAATTTGGTTTTTCGGTGGTTTAGTTGCTTATATTTTGTAAGTAGTCTTCGAAACTACTCATCCGATTTAAAATTATTTCATCCATAGTTTGTTGCATTTTGGTCTCTGACGTTATGAATTAGGTCATACCTGGTTTCCCTAATGGTTTTTAATGAGGTGTTTTAGGTTATTTTAGTATCGCCTATCGGTCATCTGGACTGACCCGAGTGTTCGATATAAATTCAGGTAAGCTTTTTTTTTCACCTCGGAAGGAGAGAGGTGAAAGTTAGAGAATTGAAAATGTACGGACAATTTGTGAAGTTTATTGAGAAAACAGGAGAGCGTGCTGTAAATGTGGTCAGTAAAGTTTGAAGGTTATTAAAAGCGGAGGCATTAGATGTGTACCCTAAATAAAAGTGAGGTACCAATATTTTTGAATGTAAAATAAATTAAGCTATAACGATTTAGCCATTTGATGCAATTGGCAAATGCAAATTAATTATGGGCTAAACGCATTAGGGATAATGCATAAAGTGAATGCATAAAAAAAAAGAGAGGATACTTATCTACCGTATACATTAGCTCGTGCTACTGGCCAGTCCATACGAGCATGGGGAACATACCCGGTGGCCATCTTTTCACGATTACCCTCCTTTAATATACTACGAGTTTCTTTTAATTTTTTTACCTATTAATTTATTTATTCATCGGAATAGCCGTGACAGTAAATCGGTCCGTCTGTCCGTCTGTTTGACGCTATGCGATTCATTCGCTTAATTTTAAAAATATGAAACTGAGACTTTGAACTTAAGCATTTTTTCTCAGAAACGACGTTAACTACGTTTAGTTCGAAAATGGAAGTGCCACACACATTTTTAGGTATAGCCCCAATACAAACTTACCTTCCATTTAAAGTAAGGATCGGACAACTATAACAAATAGCCACATACAAACTTAGCTCTAATTTTTTTCTATTTTAAAAAAAAAATTATTGTTATACCACATTTTTGCTTAACATTTTAAATGAATATTGTGTTTAAACTTGTATTGTATTAGATCATTTTTCCATTAACTTCGATAGAACCGCAGCTTACATATCCGTCACACGAATCTTTGAATAGTTTTTGTGTAATCATCAGTAGCCCATATGCATTTTGATATTTGTAAATACTACTGTCCGTCCGTCTGTCTGTTGCGAGGTGTTTAATTCCCTCAGTTTTATAGACATTGAGCTAAAACTCGAAACTTAAACTTTTCTTAGTCCTAGGGAAGTTTGTATGTTAAATTCAGAATGCCTCGTCCACTCTAAGGTATAGGTAAGTTTTTAAGCTTAATAGTATTAGAAAAGAAATGTTGTCACTTTTCATACAATTTGTACAATTTTGAAGAGTTACTAAAATTTAAAATCTGAACAACATTTTATAAAAATATGTATACATTTTTGGTATCAAAAGTATATACTCAGAAAAGTATATACTTGTTAGAGTTATCATCAAAAATGTAAGTAATTATCCATAAGAGCCAACTCTACAAGTCCAAAGATTTTACGAAGAATTTTTCTCTCAAACGTTCCCAACGCTGATTTGTCCGCCTCTGACATGAACCATATTTCTGCGCCATACATCAGGACTGGGATAGTCAGCGTCTTGTAGAGTTAAATTTTCGTTGTTCTGGATAAGACTCTACTTCGCATTTGCTTACCAAGGACCAAAGTAGCATCGGTTAGCCAGATGCTACTTTGAGTTATTCTTCGTCTAATTTCTAAAATGATATTATTGCTCTTGTTTTTATACCCGTTACAAAGTGTAAACGGGTATATTCAGTTTGTCCAAAAGTTTGCAACGCATTGAAGGAGACATACCAATATATATTATTGATCAACTGATGAGACGAATCGATTTAGCCGTGTCCGTCTGTCTGTCCGTCTGTCTGTCTGTCTGCGATGGTTGTTACTGGGAAAGTTTTAAAGATATTGACCTGAAATTCGAAACTTAACTTTTAGTGCTCCTAGTTAGTTTGTATACCAGAACCAAGGTGCCACGCCCATTTTTAGATATAGCCCCCATACAAAATTACCACTTTTTTTCGACTTTTTATTGAAAATAGTTATTATTTATAAATGCTTTTACTACAATAGGTAGGGAAAAATACTTTTAATGGCATCCAATATCAAAAGAATGTTGCCACGCCCATTTTCAGATATAGCCCCCATACAGACTCCACCTTTTTTGATTTTTTGTATGAAAATACGTATTATTTATGAATATATTTAATCCAAATAGGGTAAGAACACTTTTATGTCATCCAATGTCAAATCTAAGGCGCCACGCCCATTTTTATGTATAGCCCCATACAAACTTACCGCCCATTTTCGAGTTTAAAAAACATTTACCTATTCCCTGGAGTGAATTCAATTAAATTTGGTAAAATCAATTCCAATGTCCACCTCACATTTCGGTATGGTAAGGATCGGGCAAATATAACATAAAGCCTCCATACAAATTTGACCAAATTCATCGTGAAATTTCAGCTTCGGCTCCACCGAAGTTAACGTTTTTTCTTTTTTTTTTTTTTTTTTTTTCTTTTTGAGAGCAAAGTAGACGAAGTTTTCGGCAACTTTAAAGTTGAAGTTCCTCAAAGTCACAAAATCCTAGTTCAGCGATTTCCGAGGATACCAAGCAGAGGGAACGATTTTTGCAGAGATACCAATTTCAGTCAGTGCTTTGAATAACTTTGATCGTATACCCGTCTATGCCCTTTCAAAATTATCAAACAGTTATTTAGTTTTCCATTTAATAATAATTTTTAGGTTAATCTTTATTTATAAATAAAATAATTTAACTGTTTAATGAAAAACCAATTTAAGTATTTTCCCTCAACTTTAACCCAAGAAAAACTGTCAACAAATCATTTGACAACTGAGCATCATTATTCTTCTTTTTATGTTTTTTTTTCTTCTCGCTCTGTTTTCGTTGTTTTATATATTTTTTTGTTTTTTTTTTTTTGGTGCCAGTTTGAAGTTTCAGTTGACGTGGTCGGTGAAGTTCTTCTGTCGGGTTTTTGATGACGGCCTCGAAGGCGGCGGCGGCGGCGGCGTTTATATAAATTGTAAGCAGCCGTTGTGCATTGTTGCAACCGTATTGGATGGTAAAATATTCCACACACCACATTGCTTCAACGAATTTTGTTGCACATTATTAATAATAATCTGTGACAATGCAAAACGTTCTTTCGATTTATACTGCTTAAGAAATTCGTCTTTTACATTCAAAATGTATCCACAAATCTTTGTGGTGAAGTGACAAAGACGCAGCTGTGAGTTTTTAAACCGACTCAAATAAAGCAAAAAGAAAAGAGAGGAAAAGAAAAGAAAAGTACGAAAACGTATGTAAGCAGCTCAATTGAAAAACGTACTCACAGGCGACGCTGTTGTTTTTCTTTTCTTTGCTTTTCTTTTCTTTTCTTTATTCTGTTGTGTCACAATTTACTAACTTTGGAATATTTGAGAAAAGTTAAACTCTAAATAGAAAAAAAATAAAAAAAACGATACTTGTAACATGTTAAAACGGAATAGATACAATAACCGCACAAAAACAACAAACAAAATAGTAGCAGCAACAAGAACAACAACAACAACAACAGACAATATAAAACAGAGAGAACTAACCAAGAAATATCCAAAAGATTCAAGCGATATTAAGATGCGTGAGGCGCAACCGGCAGCGTTGGATGCGCAACTGATTCAAATCAACTGTTAAGCAATGTCACAGGACAACAACAAAAACAAAACAGAAAAAAAAGAAGTGAAAATTTTGAGTTTAGTCGAAACTTTAATACTCTTCTTAAATACTTAATAGGACGGTGTAGTATTGGATTGTTCATTAACGACTCTTTTACATATCTTAGGTTGTAATAATCGCATCGGGTCTTCCTGTACGGCGATTTAAAGAGGACACCCTATGCTACAAGTGTTTCTTTGACTGTGTTGTGATCATATGTTTCTGTCTCAAGTTATAGCGCGCCAATGATGGAGTCCACCAAGCAAGACATTCGCCATACTTTACGTTTTTACTTCCTGAGACGTAAAAATCCAACGAAGGCGGCCGAAAAAATTTGTTAAGTTTATGAGCCCGATTCTGTAACGATTCGCACAGCACAGCGTTGGTTCAATCGATTTCGTTCTGGTGTAATGGATGTCAATGATGTACCCCGTACTGGTAGGCCCATCCTCGTAGAAACCGATAAAATAGTCGAAATCATCCAAGTGGACCAGCATTTTAGCACTCGTTCGATTGGCCTGGAACTGGGTATAAGACATAGAAAATTCGGTCAAAATTCGATCACAGAAACGACATTACTTATCGAACAACCCTATATTTTACCTCTCTGCTCTCTTTTTAAGCTTTCTTAAATTTGTCAAAATTTTCAGCTCAGTAAATTGGGGCACAGATAGTAAAAAATTATTCAAAAACAAATTTCCGCATCAAAAATATTAAAAAATACAAATAAATAGCAAATGAAGATAAACGACAGTACTCAAACTCTGCCGTTTTAATACAGCACATCGAAAAATTTGAAAAAAAAAAAACAAAGAGACAGAAAGACAGACGGACAGATATATAAACAAAAGGATGTAACATTGTAAGTTGTTCTCAACGTGGTAATAAGTGATTTAAACAAGCGCAGTGTCACACTGCGACTGAAAATAATAATCGATGGCTTTCTTGTTTCTCAGCGAACATTTTTATTTATCGGCGGCATTGTTTATCACTCTTTGCGAATAGTGAAAGTGTTCAGTTATCGGTGATTGGTAATTCTATAATTTTTCGTGAACAGCGATATAATCACTTTTTGCAGTAGTGTTGGCAAAAAGATTGATTTTTGCGTCGCAGAGTCTTTAGCGCCTGTGACTCGAAAATCGCTGTGACTGCAAATAATCGCAGTTCACGAATTAGCAATCAGCGATTACTGAACAGGTTCACTGTTCGCGAAGAATGATATACAAAATAGCCACTAACTGAGTTGTTTCGCTACACCAACACAACAAACCGACTTTGCTTTGAAAAATAAATCTTCAAAATAGATCGCGCTTACAGTGAATTGCACATTTTGACGAATCAGGTGACTGGGAAATGTACCAATGAATTTGTACAGGTTCAGAGTTTAAGCGAATATGAACGATTTGCGAAAAATGATAAAAGCACCAATCACTGAAAAATAAAAAGTTTCACTGTTTGTAAAGAACGATACACAAATTCGCCGATAACTGAATATGTTCACTGAGGCACAAGAACATCGAAAATCACTATTTTCAGTCGAAATGCGACGTTGTGATTATTAAGTCACTGTAAAAAAATTAGCGAGAATGACTATTTTGCCAACCCTAATTTGCAGTTACTGTGATTTTCAAGTCACAGTCGATAATCACACTGCGACTCAAAAATCACACGTTTTACCAGCTCTAGTAATAATGATCAAAATAATTAATTAATTAGATTAACCGACGACATCCAAAATGAGATGTTTCAAACTTCTCAACTAAGTTATTATACCTTTCACATTATTTGGGAAGTGTATAAAAATAATGTTACAAAAAGTTCAACACAAATACGGATGCGGGCGGTCGGACATTCGATTGCCCGTGCGTTGTTGTTGTTGTTGTCACTGTCGCTGCTATGTCTGGTCATATCTTATTTGATGAAATTTATGCTTAATTAAAAACGACACAAAACACAAGCGATTTTGAGAGACGAAAAATGTACAAAAAGACAACAACAAAAAAAAAGCGAAAAAGAAAAACAGCGAGCAGCAACGCACAGAAAATTAACTGATTCCGATAAAGCTGGAACCTATGTATCCTACACCTACCCACACTACCGAACAGAACAGAGGTTCAAATATGATAAGTATTACCAATATTAAATGAACAAATAAATTAATTTTAAATTTTAAGCAACTCAAATAAGCCTTGAAAATGATTAGAATGAAAAGCTTCAAATGTTACCGTTTTCTTTTCTGCGCTAAGACAGGAATAAGTATTTTATTTTGCATTTTTTTAAAAGGATTTAAATACAATAAAAATGGCAAAACAAACTGTGCGAAGGGTATTAGGACTTCAGCAACAACAACAAAAATTCACGCAGATTAATCCGATGGCGACAAAATGTTTGCTGCGTCGTGTAACGCGTGAAGTCATAAAATTGGTATTCCTTAGTCTTAGTCTTAAAAGTATTAAACCAGATAATGGTCTCATCATCATGGTATATCATCTACACGTAAAGTATAATGTTCATTAGATCTGGCAGTGGTGCCTTGAGTTCAATAATATTTTCAGAAGATGTCTGATATTGGAGACAATTATAGACGAACGATCGGTAAAACGATCGGCAAAATGCTTGACCAAAACAATTTCCCAAGTGTTACCTGATGACATCCAATAATAAGCTGGACATGTGCGATGCTTTTGGTGGACAAAAAACTGTTTATTTTTTCGTTTTTTTTTTTTTTTTTTTGTATGAACTACAATTCAGTCAATTACCAATCAAATTATACGTTTTATCCAATTTTTAAAAGAAAAATACCTTTCTAACTATATATATATACTATATATATATATATATATATATATATATATAGAGTTATGATAATTTCGATCCTAGCTGTGTGACGAAGTTATTAGTCTTCTACTGAAGGGTTATTTTTTAAAGAGTTTTTCAGGTAAGCAGCACTGGTTGGTAATGGCGTTCAAACGTCATTTGTCAATGTGAAAAGTTTTCAGTGTACTCTGGCATTTCATCATGAAATGCCAATTCCTCGCAGTTCTCAGCAGCTTATCTCTCGAAATGGGCCTGTGTGTTGGCCGTCAAGATCATGCGAATTAATGCCTCGTTAGTCTATGTGACAAGCCGAACAGAATTGAAGCCGTACAGGATATCATAGCAAACATTATTCGTGAAATACAGGCCGAAATGATCGAAAAAGTTACTCAAAATTGGACCTTCCAAATTGACGATTTGAAACGGAGCCGGGGACAACATTTACATGAAGTTATCTTAAAAACGTAAATGGCAAAGGCCAATTTATCGATTTAAATAAAAAATTTTAAAATATTATCCAAATTTCAAAAAAAAAAAGGCTTAAAAATTTTTTTTACAAAAATTAAATTTTTGTTTATAGAAACTTAATAAAATAAAAAATTCAACTATATCATGGATGGACTAAGTTGATCTTGGTTCCGTTGACGGAAACTTGTGGCTTACGTGAAAAATCGACCCAGATAACATTTAAACTTAGAATAGATGACTACCATCCGTTGAAAATTGACAAATTTTTTTTTTTTTTTTCTTTTCTTAAATACAAAGTTTGGGTTCTTACAATTTACAATAGCACCCACCCACCCACAAACCATCATAAACAATACATTCTGTTTTAACAAATTAACAATTGTACATAAAGGAAAAAAATAGTTATATTCCTTTAAAAAACTTCACTCTTTATAATATATATTTAAGCTTTAGAAATAATTTTTTCATCTTTGTTGTTTCGTATTTTTACTTTAATCCGTCCCTGAATCTTCAAAACGACAATTAATGCATTCTTAAAACGCAGCATCGCAAGGCAAACACGCTTTTCTAAAGGATAACACAATGAAGCGTGGAAAGGGGAAGAAAAGAGATGATGTCAAAATATTGTAGAATGAATAAGAAGAAGTAAGGAAAAGACAAACTGACAGAATGAGTAAGTAGATGAGTAAGTCACGCATGCGCAGGCGAAGGCGTCGCATATTCTGGTTGACCTGACGAAATTTGGCACCAATTCAATTAAAACATTGTGCGCACACGCAGCGGAACGCGAACGCGAATGCGAATGAGAACCGGTTGGCTTCAACAAAAAAAAAAAAAAAAAAAAAAGAGAGATTAAGATGCAGCCACATGCGCTGCAAGGTGCAGCAGCTTGCAATCTGAAGTATAAGAAATCGTCACAGTCAAAAAAAGTGGCAAAAGACCGTTCAAGTTTGCAACATTTGAATGTGGACGGACGGACAGACAACAGAATATACAGAATACAGAATACAGAGTGGAGAGTGTGGATTGTCATTTGGCACCAGAGCATTTTTGCACTCATTAGTCTCCCACAACGTGAATTAAGATAATCTGAGCGCGTCTAGTCACTTGCTTGCTTGTTTTGTACGAAGTTGAGCTTAGCAGAGTTGAGCTAAATCTCAAAAGCTTGTTGTGCAAATGAATTGTTTCTGATTTCGTTTGAACGATTAGCTTTGAGCATTGAGTCAGCGAGTCAGCGAGCCAGCAAGCCAGTCAGGAAACGTTTCAAGCTAAACCTCATCGTAGATAGTTTAAAATAGTAACGCAGTTCCTTTCCCCTTCCGATTAGTTCTCTGGATGCTGTCTTTTTCTCTTTTCAGCTGAAGTTATTTAAATTGACAAGGCCTTTTTCGATAATTAAACTAATTGCAAATAGTGCAACCAAAGTGACTCGAGTTATTTCGAGTTATTATGTGATGCAACCAAGAGAAAACTTTGAAACGCGATTAGCTTAATAAAAAATAATCAATCATCTGGCATCTCTTTATGGAAGACCGCTAGCCATGATGTGATGTGGACTATGTTAATTCTTCCGGCTTGAAATCATATTGTACATCCATCCTAATCATGACAAACGATCCTGAATCAATAAACGATCAAAAATTCAACTAGAATAGGAAAACAATTTAATTTCGGTGGAACCAAAGGCCAAATTCCGTTAAACAATCGCATTTTACTTTTAAACTAAAAATACAGATATTAAAAAAATTATCTTGAAAACCCCAGGAAAAGCGAGTTGAGTTTATGTGGGGACAACAACAACTAATTTTGAATTACAATTTTTATGTTTGATATTTATGGCTCAATCCAAATCAAATATTATATATTGTGTATAAATGGGATGACGCCATAAGTGTTTTTATACCCGCCACACATAGTGTGAAGGGTATTATCAATTTGTCGGAAAGTTTGTAACTCATTAAAGGAGGCATCGGAGACCCCATAAAGTATCTATATTATATTGTTGATCAGCCTGACGAAACAAAGCGATCTAGCCATGTCCATCTGTCTGTCCGTCTGTTAGATGTTAAGATATAAAGTTGAAATTTTGATCTGAATGTTTTCTCGGCAACGACTACTTTGTATGTTAAAATTAAGTTGCCACGCCCATTTTAAGGCATAGCCCCTATACAAACATTTTTTTAAACATTTTTGTATGAAAATGGTTATTATTTATGAATGTATTCACTCCAAATTGGGAGAAAATACTTCTTAAATCATCTAATGCCAAAATCAAAGTGCCACGCACATATCCTGGTATTATGTCATCCAACATCAATGCCAAGAAGCAACGCCCATTTCTAGGTATACTCCCAAACATAATCTGGGTAAAATCACTTCTACTGTCATCCTATGAATATACTACCGATATGACAAGGATCTATTGACTATAAAAAACAGAAAAACACTTTATGCTCTAAGGGCGCATGTGAACGTTTTTAAGAGTAAGGGTCACCCTGTATCAAGTTTAGCTTAACCTTTATCCATAAATACCAAAATCAAGATTTTTTAAAAATGATTTTTTCGAAACGTGACGTGGCTATACGCTTAAAAATGGGCATGGCAACTTGGTTTTAATATTGAATAATTTAAGAAGTGTTTTTACCTTATTTGGAGTAAATACATTCTTAAATAATAACCATTTTCATACAAAAATTCGAAAATTAGCGGTCATTTTGAATGAGGGCCAACCAACCAATTTCGAATAAAAGACTTATCAACTAAAAAAACACTTAGGTTTATAAAACTGCATCTGCGATTAGTATTGACATCATCAAAAAAATAGTATATTGCAGAATCGGTAATTTTAAACAATATTTTGGGATCCACAGCCTTTCAGCTTTTCCCCGAAAGTTCTAAAAACTGCTTATATTGTTTGGAACATTCTGGGTGCTTTACGAAAATTGAGCCCATATTAGGTATCAAAAGTTTTATAAAAAAAAAAATTTTTTTTAGTAGCACATGGAAGGCTTTTGAAAGTAGACGTAATAATCTTAAATTTGAGCCGTACTTTAAGCTATTTCACAATTTAGTTACAATCTTTATTGTAGGTTAGTGTTTCTAGCTTTGTTTTTGAAACAAAATAACTTGGTTAACTTTGGAATAGTTCTGTATGGGGGCTATATGTTACAGTGTTTCCAAAATGTTTTCCGTTTCCACAAAGCAGAAAGCAAGACAGACAGACGTACGGATGGATGGAAAGGCATATCTACACCAAATCTCCTAACAAGAGTTTATATACTTAATAAGGTGTACCATGCCTTCTTCTTTTTAGATACATTTGCACATCCATAATACAAATATTTGTTGCCGACAACGGCGTTATCAGTTTTGAAATTGTTTTGCATCCGTACACGCAGTTTCCTGCTTTTATTGCCACTGCCTCCGCCCTTATTCGCTCTTTTATGACAACACAAGTCCGTGTCCAGTTCGCATCCGTGTCGAAATCCTTGTCCAGTCTCCGTCCGAGTCGGAGTCACAGTCACAGTCAGAGAGTCCTTGTCATAGACCTGTACAGCGACTGACCTCGCTTGCCTTCCCCTCCCTGCCTGCCACGCCCACAATGCCTAGCATACCATGCACGCATCCTGCGGCAGCATTTCCTTCAACATTTTACGAGCGTGTTAAAGTCGATTTGCTTTTGTTGTTGCTGTTTGTTTTAGCAACATGGAACATGCTACGTGTTGGGCTTTTTAATTTGCAACACTTGCAACTGGAACACACAGAGAAAGAGGGAAAGAGAGGAGGGAGAGCAGGGGAAGAAACGCCAACATGTAACGCAATTATGAGTGTTCCTTGACAAGGTTTTCTTTGTCTGCCATTCGGTTTAGGCGAAAACATATTAAAAAACGGCAGGTAGATTGAGTTGGGCCGGCCAGGGGCGGGGGGCTAAGGCTGGGTGTGTAGAGTAAGGAATAAATTAACTTACGGACGGGAAAGGAGTGTATTAAGTATAATTTTTTAACGGGACGGGAGTTGCCACAAAATAAATTTAAAAAAAAGTGTTGTGTTTGGCGGGGGGTAGGGGGGGGAAAAAGTTTGGGACTTTGAGGCGGGGGATAAAGTGTGAAAGTTTAGAGGAGAGAGAGAGGGGGAAAGGGGGGGAATTGGGGAGTTTGGGGTGTTTTTTTTTAAACGGGCGGAGGGAGGGGTGGGAGACCCCACAAAGTGTATTTATTCTGCTCCGGGTTCCTAGCCGGGTCGATTAAGCCGTGTCTGTCTGTCTGTCCGGATGTCCGGATGCCACAGATACACAGATCTCAGCTATTATAAAAGCTAGAGACACCAAATTTGGCATGCAGGTTTCTGTTTACCTGGCGCAGATGAAGTTTATTTCAAATGTTGGGTGCCAAGCCTGGTTGTACACGTTACGATATTTATGTTAAGAAGTAGTATCGTACAATTATATACTCTTTACATAAAAAGGTCGAGGCCGCTCGAGTTGTGTTCTTGTTAATCTTCAACTTGCCTATTATTTTCTGAATCTTATATTTTTTAAAATTATTTTTTATACTAACACTAAAATCTAATTCTTTCTCTAAGTCGCTTTCTGCTATGACTATTGCATCTCCCTTCCATTTTCTCAATCAAAACTCAACTCAAATTCCTTACAGCTTTAATATTTTTTCTCCCATTCCCATTCCCAATAATTCCCTTGCAGGCCTTTGCTTCCAATCAATTAATCCTTTCAAACTACAGCTCATTAAATCGTAATTTTCTCTCGGCCAAAAATATCCGAATCAGTCGTTTCAATTAACGCTTCAGTTATGAAATTACCAAAGAACAGAACTTTATCTCTGTCATGGTGATTTTTGGTGTACTCTCCGCCTGGTTTTGTGGCTATCAAAAAAGTCATTACTAAGCACAAAACTAGCGAACATAATAAAGAGAGAGCTGCGCCTCATTACGCGCCAGAGCTCAGGCTGGACTGGGAACTTCAGCAGTCTATGGGGACGTTTTGACCAAAATATCAATATTAATTAGTATGTATTACGTGACAACTTGCGTTTTAGTTGCTGACTACTCCAAGGGGGAGGAAGAAGCGAGAGAGAGAGCGCTGAGTTCATTTCTGACTATAATTTAGCGATTCATCAGGGCACGAGGCCTGTGGAAAGCTGTGCTTAATTGTTTTCGATTTTCTACTTGTGCACGGAATTCGCAGAAAAGGCAAAGCAAGAAATATGAAGCTGTGGAGAAGAGAGAGGGAAGAGAGGGGGAGAGAGGAGGGGGAGAGTAAATCAACTAACCCACACTGGGACGGATTAACTAAGTGATTGGCAACGACATTAACATTTTCATCAGGCGCACAATGAATGAGTCACAGTATTTCACAATGCTAGAGGAAGAGAAACAAAAGGAGCGAGAGAGAGAGGAGAGAGAGAGAGAGAGAGAGAGAAGGAGAGAGGGAGACTCGAGGGAGAGATGGAGCATGAAAATGTGATGCAGGGGCAGAGAAGGCAGCGAAAGAGTCAGTTGACGGGCGTAATCCATCATCATTGCCAGTTGGGAAAGGCTTTGAATTTTTATTATTATTATGTTTATGTGTTTGTTTTCCTGCCTGCCTGCCTGTGTGTGTGTGTGCGTGTGTGCGTGTGGGCGGCAACAATGGAACCTGAAGATGAAATCGCTGCGATAGGCGCGCGTGTATAACGAGTACAATCAGCGATTTCGCTGTGTTGGCCATTTATCGCAACTCATGCCGCACGTTTCTCATTAGTGAGTGAGTGTGTGTGTGTGTGTGTGTGTGTGTGTGTGTGTGTGTACAGTATTCCTATCGTACTTCGGCTCCCATTCAATCTATCGCTATGTCCTTTTCACGGCACGATGAACGCCCTATAAGCGATGATATGCTTTGACAGCTTACAAATTATCGATATACATTTTTACAATACGCTTGGGATAACTTTCGCTTAATGCCATTGTACATGATAATTGGCAAGGTGCCAGGGCGATTGGGAGGAGGGGGTTGAAAGTTATTATATAAAATAAATGTCGGTAACTAGGTTAGGGGCGGTAGAATCCAAATCTATATCTAAATAAGCTGACAGCTATGAAAATGATCGATTTGCTAAGAATGAGGAATTGGGAAATACATTGAAAAAACATTAAATAGTCGTATCAATGCTGTGGATTTTAAAACTTATTGAAATTAATAAAAATATATTAAATTGTTTGATTTTATGAATATATTGAAGAATTAATTTAGCAACTCAAATGTTTCAAATATATAAAACAAGCACAAAAGCTACAGTCGAGTGTGATACACAGCGATATACCTGATACATCGTTGCTCAAAATTTTTTCCTCTTTTTGCTCCCTTTTTAATTGCATACTTTCAGGGAGGTTCTAAAATACATGTTTAGAATTTATTAAATAACTTCTGTCTTTAAATATCCGATTCAATTTTTAAAAATCACTATCAACTACCCTATGAATAGCGAGTATAAAAATAAACAAAATATAGGAAATACAGTAAATCCTTATTCCACTGCCAAGTTAAAAGCAACTTTTACAGTTTTCGTTTGCCACCTTTGAAATTTGCTCAAATAAATAATTTGAAAGCAGCTTTGCAACAATTTTACAACACTACTTAATGAAATATTAAAATTTAAATTCAAGAAATTCAGCAACCGTTACCCAACACTGCTTTACCTACTGCTTCCCACAATGCTCGCATCTGTTGTAGCTTGTCGCTCAATTTCGCAAGTAGCTGAAATTAGTTTGGCGTCCATTGTGCATGTGTGTGTGTGTGTGTGTGTGTATATGTGTGTGGCACAGGCCTCTCCTCTTTAGTTGCAGCTAGCTGGCGGGTGGCAAAGTGGCGATAATCATGACTGACTTTTACAACGCTTCGTCGGCGCGACTGCTGCCAGTGACAAATACAACTTCAGCTCAGAGGGACAGCTAGCAATACCTCCCATCCCCCCTTTGTCTCTCCTCCTCTCTCTCTCTCTCTTTTTCCCACGCCAAGACACCATTAGTGCCCGGCTTCAGCTTTCAGCTGGAAACACGTTTAATCTGCTTGCCGCAGATTTCTATCACTGTCACTGGTTGTCGCCGCTGTCGCGCTGCCATTGTCAGGCATCAGGCTGAGGTTTGGCGTAGGAGAGGAGGAGGGAAACTGAGGTCCCTTGGACTCATCGATAGGGCGCGTCTGTTTGTGGCGCCGCTGCAGGGCCCGCGGCAGCGCTGGATTAACATCAGCACGAGTTGGAGCTGGAGCTGGAGCTGCACCCTGCCGCGCTCAGTCCGAGTTGGCTTCGTTTTCCTCCCTCTTCCTTTTGTAGTATTTTTAATGATACACAATTAGTGCGATGATAAATGGTCTGTCAAATGCAGCATCAATGGCTGACACAACAACAACAAGGAGAGAGCGAGCGAGCCTGACAGATTTTTATTTAGCTTTTTCTCAGCTTGACTCTTTTTTCCCTGCTTAGTGCGCTGTCTCCCCCTCTCTCTCCTCTTTCTCTTTCTCTCTGCGCCTTTGCCTTTGTTGTAGTTTGTTCATTGATATCATCTATATATACAATATATAGTTTTCGCAGAGTGAAATATCCATTCAGCTCAGCAGACAGTCAGACGGGCGTCGAGGCAAGTAGGAACAAAAAAAAGAGAGAGCGAACTAATGATGGGAGCAGCAGAGTTGTGCCAGGGTTGCTGCTGCTGCTGCAGATATTGGATATTAATTGTTACAAATAACAAGAAGCTGAGCTGAGCAGAGCTGAGAAAGCAGCGACGTCTTAGCGTCGGCGACGAAATCAATTAAAATGACTGAAATAAATTGTAGACACAAAGTACATGGGTACAGAGAAACTAAGATTACACTGGGAGAAAGCAGAGCACAAATTTCTGATAATAAAGTCTTTTAAGTTATAAATTTATTTGCCAATCTTTGACTTGAAATACTTCTCACAGTGTTTGTCTGCTTAGCAAGTTTAAAGCATCCTCTGGGGAACTAAACTGGCAACTGTGCTGTACTTTATATAATATATTATTATATAGTATACATATACACCCATTATATATATGTACATATATCCAACTATATTTCCATCCTGACAGCAGCTGCATATAGTATGTTGCCCTAAAATTAATTTAACTGCAACTCGAGCTGACCAATTTGACTTCTAACAATGAGAGACAAGTTCGCAGCAGCAATTGTAATTGATATTGATACGTTATGTGGCTGAATTTTGCCATACTCTAAGGGGGTGTTTGCAATGTCAATAACTAATTGAAGTTGGCTAGGCAAGTTCATTATGTTTGGAGCTTGCTTTGAATCGAAACTTGGCAATATCTATAGCTGATTTTAGTTTGCCAGTGCAGAGTTGCCAACAGCTTTGCAGCCAAAATGCGCAATAGTGCTGTAATCAGCTGCCGCTTGCAAGGGGAGGAGGGTTGCGGGTCTGGTGAAGCCGGGGCCCAAATGCGATTGCTCTGGTCGCGATAGACAGCCTGGCACATAACTGTAAATTATCGTTACCAAATCAGTTTGCCACATCGGCTCAGATAATGTTGCCCCGTTGCCGTTGTGTCTTCTGTGTGTGATTTAATTGCGTATTCCAAAAGAGGGATCATGGGGCAAGGGGCAGGGCGGGGCAAGGCAGGGTACGCGGCACATCAAAGCCGCAGAGCATAACTTCATTTGCATCGGGCAATCGCAATCGCAATGTGCAATCGTTTGTTTGCCTCACTGTGCCTCCGTGACAGTCTGTGTGTGTGTGTGTGTGTGTGTATCGAGTAACGCACCCGCATTGTTATCGAACTGCCAAATGCAAAAAGGGGTGGGCAGGGTGACTTGGGGGTTGCTGGGTAGCTTGGTTGGATGGTTCAGTTTACAGTTTGGTCGAACTCTGGCGCACTCTGCGGACCCGGCGAACTTTGAACTGCGTAATAACTGCGCCGTACCCCCCACCCCGTGCACCAACTGCCGCATTTAACATTTTGGACTTTATTATTAGTTTTTGCGGTTGATTTCAATTCGAATGCAATCAGAGCGCGAGTTGCCGCAGTTTGCGGTACGAATGACACATTAACCGACATCAGTGTGGGTGGCAAGAGTCAACAGGATAGGGAGATGGGACAGGGATAGAGAGTTGGTTCTTCAGCTCTAGTTTGCTTTATTAAAAGAGAAATTGTGGGATGGGTTTAAATGAAAGAAAGATGCTGCTGTATTAAATAAAAGATAGATACAAGATAAAGAAAGATATAAAATGTATCAATCCTGTCTTATATCATGTAGAGTCAAATTCTATAAAGATTTCCTATATTTACATCTGCAAAAGAAACTTAAAAATGCATGAAAAATTGTTAAGTAGGAAAATCCATTTAACTTTGTGAAGGAACTTGTAATTCTTTTATATTAAAATCTGAAAAAGAAATAATGATATTTATAATGTATTTTATATTAATTATATTAAAATCTGAAAAAGAAATATTGATATTCATAATGCATTTTATAATAGAAACAAACCGTGTTTTTTTTAAGTTTGTTTTTTATTTCAAGCTTTCTTGTTCAATCTTTTCTAGAGTTTTGAAGTCTTATTCTATAAAGCCTTCTAATGCATACAAAGCTGTCAACAAGTTTTTAATTCTTTCATATTAATATCTGAAAAAGAATCTTTTAAAAATCAAGAAATATTAATAAGTAGAAAAAACCGTGTTTAAAGTTTGTTTTTTATTTTAAGCTTCATTGTTCGTCATTTGATCTTTTCGTTTGTTTTTTTTTTTTGTGGTTTTTTGTGCTTGCATTAAAAAGAAAACTTAAGAACTACAGCGAACGGGGGGTCTCTAGTACTCAACAGAGTAGTCAAACGTGCCGAAGTTAGCGTACTTCTTCTCGAAGTACTTGGCAAAGGTGTCCTCGTAGTAGATCTTGACATCCTTGAAGTAACCATTGGGCACGAAGAACTCGTATTCATCGATGGCGCGGTCCAAGGGATAACCGAATGGTTTGCTATCCACATAGCGGGTACCGCTGCCAACACCAGATGCGTAGGTGTAATCGAAGTTGGAGAACTGCTCGTATTCCTCGGTGTAGGGGGAGACAAAGAAGTAGAACTGCATGGGCATACCCTGTTCCCAACCACGAGGCAAGACCAGACGATCGGGGAAGGCATTGTGTGGCTCAGTGATGTCCAGAGGGAAGTCGTAGTTGCCGCTGCTGGCGAGCATGACGTACTTGTAGAGTTCGGTGTAGGTGATGCGGTCCTCAGCGGTCCAGCTGAAGTCCTTGGAGCTGCGCTTGATGGTGTTCTCGCCGGCAACGAAGGGATAGACGAAGCTGTCGAGCTGCACAAAGTTCTGGAAGTTGTCCTTCAATGGGATGACACGACCGTATTCATCGAACTTGGGTCCCAGGAAGATGCGTACAACACCCTTCTGCACCTTGTCGGACACAATGTCGAACTCGAAGTTGAAAGCCTTGTGGTTGAGGCGAGCCTGACGGGCCAACAGAGTCTTGTCCCAGACGTATTTACCATCGACAAAGGTCATCTTGTCGTTCAGCAGATTGGTCACATCAGTGTCGACGAAATCGAAGTACGTAACCAGTTTGCTGACCGAGACATCCTTGATGGTGACACCCTCGTAGATCAGTTCCTGCTTCTGGTAGGGGTTCAGGTAGAACTTGAACTTGTAGAAGACATCGGTGAACTTCTTGTAGAATGAGTAGAAGAAGGGATCACGCATCATCGTCTCGAAGTTGAGGAAGACATTGGGGAAGACCTCGTAGTCAGTGTAGTCCACATCGGCAAAGTACATGTGCGACAGCACATACCAGTAGTTGAAGAAGTACTTGTCGTAGGTGTCTACATTACCCTGCAGGTAGTTGCCGATGAATTGAACAGCCTCGGGCTTGTGCAGATCGATGGTGACACCGTCAGCAGTCTTGTAGTAGCCGGTCTCGAGCACATAGTTGATGCGATCGAAGAAGTTCTGGATTTGCTTGAGCATATCGAAGTTGCCGTAGGTCTCGTACTCGAAGTAGTTCTTGCGGTAACTGTAGCCGATGCCATTGTAGTAGATGAGCTGAGGATCGTAACCGTATTCGACCTGTTGGTACCAGAAGTATTCGGGAATGTCGCCGAAACCGTTGGACAAACGTTCCTGGTAGTAGCGGGCCAAGATCTGCTGTACGTTGTAGATCCACCATTCACCACGACGATCCTTCTCCAGACCGAATTCCTTGCCATTCAGGAAGAAAGCGTAGTCCAAGTTCAGGTAGTACCAGTATGCATTCCAGCCCAAATCCTCGGTGAAGTAGCTCATCTTGGTCTCGTCGTTAAAGAAGTCAATGTCACGCGTGTAGTCCACTGGCATCCAGAACTTCTGTACACCCTTGACGATCTCCGAGTACTTGGCATCCTTGTTGAAATCAGCAATGTTTTCGCGCAAGAAGAACTTGTCCTCGACATACCAGTGCTCACCCAGGCCCATCATCTTCCACCACTGCCAGGTCTTCCAGTCCTTGGTGTAGATATAATGTTGATCGGGAATTTCGCTGACATCCTTGTAGAGAATATCTTTGTATTCCTTCTCGTACATAATCAACTTGCTCCACACATCATAATCGAATTTCTCCGCTTCATAGACGAATTTGCTGTTGAAGAAGTATTGTGGGAAGATCTCGTAGATCATGGGCAGCATTAGTCCTTGGTATTCCGGCTTGTGGATGACAGCCAAAGTCAGAGCATAGATGAACATGCCCTCGTTGACATGGATGCGAGCCCAGGCAACGTTGCTGACAAAGGTCTCCCAGTCCTTGGCATAGTAGAAGAAGTTGAACA
>JAEIFJ010002109.1:0-17006 GCA_018903435.1 Leucophenga varia | reverse complement strand
CTAAAATTTCAAAAATTTTTGTTTTTTCTTAAAATTTGTTGATTTTTGTAAATATTTATACAAATAAACGATTTTCTGAAAGTTTCATGAAGATCAAAACAATTGATATTTTTTACCCTACATTGGATCTTGACATTTTCTCTTAAGCGACGACAAATGACTCAAAATTTCAAAAAAAAAAAAATTTTTGTTTTTCTTTTAAAATTTGTTGATTTTTGTAAATATTTATACAAATAAACGATTTTCTGAAAGTTTCATGAAGATCAAAACAATTGATATTTTTTACCCTACATTGGATCTTGACATTTTCTCTTAAGCGACGACAAATGACTCAAAATTTCAAAAAAAAAAAAATTTTTTTGTTTTTTCTTAAAATTTGTTGATTTTTGTAAATATTTATACAAATAAACGATTTTCTGAAAGTTTCATGAAGATCAAAACAATTGATATTTTTTACCCTACATTGGATCTTGACATTTTCTCTTAAGCGACGACAAATGACTCAAAATTTCAAAAAAAAAAAAATTTTTGTTTTTTCTTAAAATTTGTTGATTTTTGTAAATATTTATACAAATAAACGATTTTCTGAAAGTTTCATGAAGATCAAAACAATTGATATTTTTTACCCTACATTGGATCTTAACATTTTCTCTTAAGCGACGACAAATGACTCAAAATTTCAAAAAAAAAAAAATTTTTGTTTTTTCTTAAAATTTGTTGATTTTTGTAAATATTTATACAAATAAACGATTTTCTGAAAGTTTCATGAAGATCAAAACAATTGATATTTTTTACCCTACATTGGATCTTGACATTTTCTCTTAAGCGACGACAAATGACTCAAAATTTCAAAAAAAAAAAATTATTTTTTTTTCTTAAAATTTGTTGATTTTTGTAAATATTTATACAAATAAACGATTTTCTGAAAGTTTCATGAAGATCAAAACAATTGATATTTTTTACCCTACATTGGATCTTGACATTTTCTCTTAAGCGACGACAAATGACTCAAAATTTCAAAAAAAAAAAAATTTTGTTTTTTCTTAAAATTTGTTGATTTTTGTAAATATTTATACAAATAAAAACGATTTTCTGAAAGTTTCATGAAGATCAAAACAATTGATATTTTTTACCCTACATTGGATCTTAACATTTTCTCTTAAGCGACGACAAATGACTCAAAATTTCAAAAAAAAAAAAAAATTTTGTTTTTTCTTAAAATTTGTTGATTTTTGTAAATATTTATACAAATAAACGATTTTCTGAAAGTTTCATGAAGATCAAAACAATTGATATTTTTTACCCTACATTGGATCTTGACATTTTCTCTTAAGCGACGACAAATGACTCAAAATTTCAAAAAAAAAAAAAAATTTGTTTTTTCTCTTAAAATTTGTTGATTTTTGTAAATATTTATACAAATAAACGATTTTCTGAAAGTTTCATGAAGATCAAAACAATTGATATTTTTTACCCTACATTGGATCTTGAACATTTTCTCTTAAGCGACGACAAATGACTCAAAATTTCAAAAAAAAAAAAAAATTTTGTTTTTTCTCTAAAATTTGTTGATTTTTGTAAATATTTATACAAATAAACGATTTTCTGAAAGTTTCATGAAGATCAAAACAATTGATATTTTTTACCCTACATTGGATCTTAACATTTTCTCTTAAGCGACGACAAATGACTCAAAATTTCAAAAAAAAAAAAATTTTGTTTTTTCTTAAAATTTGTTGATTTTTGTAAATATTTATACAAATAAACGATTTTCTGAAAGTTTCATGAAGATCAAAACAATTGATATTTTTTACCCTACATTGGATCTTAACATTTTCTCTTAAGCGACGACAAATGACTCAAAATTTCAAAAAAAAAAAAAATTTTTGTTTTTTCTTAAAATTTGTTGATTTTTGTAAATATTTATACAAATAAACGATTTTCTGAAAGTTTCATGAAGATCAAAACAATTGATATTTTTTACCCTACATTGGATCTTAACATTTTCTCTTAAGCGACGACAAATGACTCAAAATTTCAAAAAAAAAAAAAAAAATTTTGTTTTTTTCTTAAAATTTGTTGATTTTTGTAAATATTTATACAAATAAACGATTTTCTGAAAGTTTCATGAAGATCAAAACAATTGATATTTTTTACCCTACATTGGATCTTAACATTTTCTCTTAAGCGACGACAAATGACTCAAAATTTCAAAAAAAAAAAAAATTTTTGTTTTTTCTTAAAATTTGTTGATTTTTGTAAATATTTATACAAATAAACGATTTTCTGAAAGTTTCATGAAGATCAAAACAATTGATATTTTTTACCCTACATTGGATCTTAACATTTTCTCTTAAGCGACGACAAATGACTCAAAATTTCAAAAAAAAAAAAATTTTTGTTTTTTCTTAAAATTTGTTGATTTTTGTAAATATTTATACAAATAAACGATTTTCTGAAAGTTTCATGAAGATCAAAACAATTGATATTTTTTACCCTACATTGGATCTTAACATTTTCTCTTAAGCGACGACAAATGACTCAAAATTTCAAAAAAAAAAAAATTTTTTTTTTTCTTAAAATTTGTTGATTTTTGTAAATATTTATACAAATAAACGATTTTCTGAAAGTTTCATGAAGATCAAAACAATTGATATTTTTTACCCTACATTGGATCTTAACATTTTCTCTTAAGCGACGACAAATGACTCAAAATTTCAAAAAAAAAAAAATTTTTGTTTTTTCTTAAAATTTGTTGATTTTTGTAAATATTTATACAAATAAACGATTTTCTGAAAGTTTCATGAAGATCAAAACAATTGATATTTTTTACCCTACATTGGATCTTGACATTTTCTCTTAAGCGACGACAAATGACTCAAAATTTCAAAAAAAAAAAAAAATTTTTGTTTTTTCTTAAAATTTGTTGATTTTTGTAAATATTTATACAAATAAACGATTTTCTGAAAGTTTCATGAAGATCAAAACAATTGATATTTTTTACCCTACATTGGATCTTAACATTTTCTCTTAAGCGACGACAAATGACTCAAAATTTCAAAAAAAAAAAAAAAAAATTGTTTTTTCTTAAAATTTGTTGATTTTTGTAAATATTTATACAAATAAACGATTTTCTGAAAGTTTCATGAAGATCAAAACAATTGATATTTTTTACCCTACATTGGATCTTAACATTTTCTCTTAAGCGACGACAAATGACTCAAAATTTCAAAAAAAAAAAAAAATTTTTGTTTTTCTTAAAATTTGTTGATTTTTGTAAATATTTATACAAATAAACGATTTTCTGAAAGTTTCATGAAGATCAAAACAATTGATATTTTTTACCCTACATTGGATCTTAACATTTTCTCTTAAGCGACGACAAATGACTCAAAATTTCAAAAAAAAAAAAAAAAATTTTGTTTTTTCTTAAAATTTGTTGATTTTTGTAAATATTTATACAAATAAACGATTTTCTGAAAGTTTCATGAAGATCAAAACAATTGATATTTTTTACCCTACATTGGATCTTAACATTTTCTCTTAAGCGACGACAAATGACTCAAAATTTCAAAAAAAAAAAAAATTTTTTGTTTTTTCTTAAAATTTGTTGATTTTTGTAAATATTTATACAAATAAACGATTTTCTGAAAGTTTCATGAAGATCAAAACAATTGATATTTTTTACCCTACATTGGATCTTAACATTTTCTCTTAAGCGACGACAAATGACTCAAAATTTCAAAAAAAAAAAAAAATTTTGTTTTTTTCTTAAAATTTGTTGATTTTTGTAAATATTTATACAAATAAACGATTTTCTGAAAGTTTCATGAAGATCAAAACAATTGATATTTTTTACCCTACATTGGATCTTAACATTTTCTCTTAAGCGACGACAAATGACTCAAAATTTCAAAAAAAAAAAAATTTTTGTTTTTTCTTAAAATTTGTTGATTTTTGTAAATATTTATACAAATAAACGATTTTCTGAAAGTTTCATGAAGATCAAAACAATTGATATTTTTTACCCTACATTGGATCTTAACATTTTCTCTTAAGCGACGACAAATGACTCAAAATTTCAAAAAAAAAAAATTTTTGTTTTTTCTTAAAATTTGTTGATTTTTGTAAATATTTATACAAATAAACGATTTTCTGAAAGTTTCATGAAGATCAAAACAATTGATATTTTTTACCCTACATTGGATCTTGACATTTTCTCTTAAGCGACGACAAATGACTCAAAATTTCAAAAAAAAAAAATTTTTGTTTTTTTCTTAAAATTTGTTGATTTTTGTAAATATTTATACAAATAAACGATTTTCTGAAAGTTTCATGAAGATCAAAACAATTGATATTTTTTACCCTACATTGGATCTTAACATTTTCTCTAACAAATAAGACTCAAAATTTCAAAAAAAAAAAAAAATTTTTGTTTTTTCTTAAAATTTGTTGATTTTTGTAAATATTTATACAAATAAACGATTTTCTGAAAGTTTCATGAAGATCAAAACAATTGATATTTTTTACCCTACATTGGATCTTGACATTTTCTCTTAAGCGACGACAAATGACTCAAAATTTCAAAAAAAAAAATTTTTTGTTTTTTCTTAAAATTTGTTGATTTTTGTAAATATTTATACAAATAAACGATTTTCTGAAAGTTTCATGAAGATCAAAACAATTGATATTTTTTACCCTACATTGGATCTTGACATTTTCTCTTAAGCGACGACAAATGACTCAAAATTTCAAAAAAAAAAAAATTTTGTTTTTTCTTAAAATTTGTTGATTTTTGTAAATATTTATACAAATAAACGATTTTCTGAAAGTTTCATGAAGATCAAAACAATTGATATTTTTTACCCTACATTGGATCTTGACATTTTCTCTTAAGCGACGACAAATGACTCAAAATTTCAAAAAAAAAAAAAAATTTTTGTTTTTTCTTAAAATTTGTTGATTTTTGTAAATATTTATACAAATAAACGATTTTCTGAAAGTTTCATGAAGATCAAAACAATTGATATTTTTTACCCTACATTGGATCTTGACATTTTCTCTTAAGCGACGACAAATGACTCAAAATTTCAAAAAAAAAAAAATTTTTGTTTTTTCTTAAAATTTGTTGATTTTTGTAAATATTTATACAAATAAACGATTTTCTGAAAGTTTCATGAAGATCAAAACAATTGATATTTTTTACCCTACATTGGATCTTAACATTTTCTCTTAAGCGACGACAAATGACTCAAAATTTCAAAAAAAAAAAAAAAATTTTTGTTTTTTCTTAAAATTTGTTGATTTTTGTAAATATTTATACAAATAAACGATTTTCTGAAAGTTTCATGAAGATCAAAACAATTGATATTTTTTACCCTACATTGGATCTTAACATTTTCTCTTAAGCGACGACAAATGACTCAAAATTTCAAAAAAAAAAAAATTTTTGTTTTTTCTTAAAATTTGTTGATTTTTGTAAATATTTATACAAATAAACGATTTTCTGAAAGTTTCATGAAGATCAAAACAATTGATATTTTTTACCCTACATTGGATCTTGACATTTTCTCTTAAGCGACGACAAATGACTCAAAATTTCAAAAAAAAAAAAATTTTTGTTTTTCTTAAAATTTGTTGATTTTTGTAAATATTTATACAAATAAACGATTTTCTGAAAGTTTCATGAAGATCAAAACAATTGATATTTTTTACCCTACATTGGATCTTAACATTTTCTCTTAAGCGACGACAAATGACTCAAAATTTCAAAAAAAAAAAAATTTTGTTTTTTCTTAAAATTTGTTGATTTTTGTAAATATTTATACAAATAAACGATTTTCTGAAAGTTTCATGAAGATCAAAACAATTGATATTTTTTACCCTACATTGGATCTTGACATTTTCTCTTAAGCGACGACAAATGACTCAAAATTTAAAAACCAAAAATTTCCTAAGCGACGACAAATGACTCAAAATTTCAAAAAAAAAAAAAAAAAAAAAATTTTTGTTTTTTCTTAAAATTTGTTGATTTTTGTAAATATTTATACAAATAAACGATTTTCTGAAAGTTTCATGAAGATCAAAACAATTGATATTTTTTACCCTACATTGGATCTTAACATTTTCTCTTAAGCGACGACAAATGACTCAAAATTTCAAAAAAAAAAAAAATTTTTGTTTTTTCTTAAAATTTGTTGATTTTTGTAAATATTTATACAAATAAACGATTTTCTGAAAGTTTCATGAAGATCAAAACAATTGATATTTTTTACCCTACATTGGATCTTAACATTTTCTCTTAAGCGACGACAAATGACTCAAAATTTCAAAAAAAAAAAAAAATTTTGTTTTTTCTTAAAATTTGTTGATTTTTGTAAATATTTATACAAATAAACGATTTTCTGAAAGTTTCATGAAGATCAAAACAATTGATATTTTTTACCCTACATTGGATCTTGACATTTTCTCTTAAGCGACGACAAATGACTCAAAATTTCAAAAAAAAAAAAAAATTTTGTTTTTTCTTAAAATTTGTTGATTTTTGTAAATATTTATACAAATAAACGATTTTCTGAAAGTTTCATGAAGATCAAAACAATTGATATTTTTTACCCTACATTGGATCTTGACATTTTCTCTTAAGCGACGACAAATGACTCAAAATTTCAAAAAAAAAAAAAATTTTGTTTTTTCTTAAAATTTGTTGATTTTTGTAAATATTTATACAAATAAACGATTTTCTGAAAGTTTCATGAAGATCAAAACAATTGATATTTTTTACCCTACATTGGATCTTGACATTTTCTCTTAAGCGACGACAAATGACTCAAAATTTCAAAAAAAAAAAAAAATTTGTTTTTTCTTAAAATTTGTTGATTTTTGTAAATATTTATACAAATAAACGATTTTCTGAAAGTTTCATGAAGATCAAAACAATTGATATTTTTTACCCTACATTGGATCTTGACATTTTCTCTTAAGCGACGACAAATGACTCAAAATTTCAAAAAAAAAAAAAAATTTTTTTTTTTTTCTTAAAATTTGTTGATTTTTGTAAATATTTATACAAATAAACGATTTTCTGAAAGTTTCATGAAGATCAAAACAATTGATATTTTTTACCCTACATTGGATCTTGACATTTTCTCTTAAGCGACGACAAATGACTCAAAATTTCAAAAAAAAAAAAAATTTTGTTTTTTCTTAAAATTTGTTGATTTTTGTAAATATTTATACAAATAAACGATTTTCTGAAAGTTTCATGAAGATCAAAACAATTGATATTTTTTACCCTACATTGGATCTTAACATTTTCTCTTAAGCGACGACAAATGACTCAAAATTTCAAAAAAAAAAAAAATTTTTGTTTTTTCTTAAAATTTGTTGATTTTTGTAAATATTTATACAAATAAACGATTTTCTGAAAGTTTCATGAAGATCAAAACAATTGATATTTTTTACCCTACATTGGATCTTGACATTTTCTCTTAAGCGACGACAAATGACTCAAAATTTCAAAAAAAAAAAAATTTTTGTTTTTTTTCTTAAAATTTGTTGATTTTTGTAAATATTTATACAAATAAACGATTTTCTGAAAGTTTCATGAAGATCAAAACAATTGATATTTTTTTACCCTCCGCCTTGCCGTGTGGCAACTCTTTAATTTGGTCCCCAGGCGAGAAAGACTTCGGAAAACTTCTTGCAGACAATCCTTCGTGCTGTCGTCAGAACCTCTTCTAAAACGTCTAGACGGTGGTGCACGAACCCGAGATCGCGAAAGACGTGCCATGTTGGCAGTTTGCTGACGCGTTGGTTCTAGCCTTTCGCTGAGATCTCTATCCTGGCGAAGTTGGCGGTGGTTTGCAGGTTTCCTTATACCAGTATGTACCTCCTTCTCCGACCCGTGCAGTTTTCGTTGGCGGGGTTTGACAGGATTCCTTCTGCTAGTATGCACATCCTTCTCCGACACGTGCAGCATGGTATGATGAATGTCCCCACATCGAGCACAAAACAGCATGAGAAGTACAATTCCCGATCGTATGGGACTTCGCCAGACAATTGCTGCAGTATCCTAATTTTCGCGCGGTCTTGCGCCGTTCGACCGGTGACATACGACCAAACACTTTGCAGTATCGCAAAGGATGATCACGCCGACAGAGGCGACATTGACGGATTGAACTGTGGGATATACATTCATTAATAAATGAAGTAAAATAACTTTTTATAACATTGAATTATAAGTGAATTGTGTTAGAATGAGAGTTAGTGTTAATAATTAGTAGTGCGTGAGGGTTTGACTAAATATAAGTATATTAGTTAGGTGGTAGACGAAGCGCCCATTGGTAGCAGAACCAATTTAGTTATGGCTCTTGTAATGACGCCCGACGGCGTAAGAATATCCACTGTGCGGACATGCCCATCCGATCCAAGGTGCACTTTCACAATCCGACCCATGGACCAGTCTGTAGGTGGAAGGAAATCTTCTTTGATCACCACGAGATCATTAACTTTTAAATCATTCGATGATGATTTCCACTTATAGCGACGATGCAGCTCAGTTAAATATTCGGATTTCCAACGCAGACTAAATTCTTGATAGAGATATTTAAGTTTTTCCCATCGATTTAGTGTTGGGAGGTCTTCTCGAGGAACATCGGGAAAAGCTGTTATGGGTCCACCACGTAGAAAGTGACCAGGAGTTAAAGGGAGTAACTCGCACGGGTCATCACTTAGCGGAGAAAGCGGTCGAGAGTTTAAAACAGCTTCAATTCTGGCAAGAAGGGTTGAAAATTCTTCGAAAGTGAATTTGTGGTTGCCAGCGACTTTCTTAAAATGGGTTTTGAAACTTTTCACCGCAGCTTCCCACAGTCCACCCATATGGGGGGCGCTGGGTGGAATAAATGACCAGTGAAAACCCTGACAACAATACTTTTTGTGACAGAATCTGCGGCTGTAGATAGAAAATGTTTAAACTCACGAGAAAGAGTTCTACTTGCCCCAACGAAATTACGGCCATTGTCGGACACCATTTTATGGGGTAGTCCGCGTCGTCCGACAAAGCGATCGAACGTTGCGACAAATGCAGGACCGGATAGCGAGGATACAGCTTCTAGGTGAATTGCTTTTGTTGAGAAGCACACAAACACTGAAACGTATCCTTTGATCAGGGCACCATTTCGAAGAACAGAGGACTTAATTGAAAAAGGACCAGCGAAATCGACCCCTGTCACCGTAAAAGGAGGAGTAAAACGAACACGTTCCGGAGGCAGAGGGGCCATCAGCTGGGACTGTAGTTTCCTTTTATATACAGTACACGTTTTACAGTTTCGAATACATAATTTGACAGAACTCTTGAGTTTGGGTACATAAAACTCCTGTCGAATCGCTCGCATCATAAGGTTGTTTTCTGCGTGTAATAACGTGTTGTGAATGAATTGTATGAGTAACATACATAAGCGAGACTTTGGAGGCAGTATTATTGGATGACGTTCATTATAGGAAAGACCGGCATTAGATAATCGTCCGTTTACTCGTATCTGACCATTTTCGTCTAAAAATACGTTTAGTGAGGCGAGAGAACTTTTTGAGGATATGACGTGCTTATTCTGAAGCAGTGCATATTCTTCGTAGTAATGCTGTTTTTGGGCTGCAATTAATAATCGAATTTTAGCCGTATTGATTTCTGCTTGGGTAAGTTCATTTGTTAAGCGATGCTTGTGTGACTGAAACATGCGTAGAATACGAGCGGTTCCTCTTAAAGCCCGAGAGTATGTTGTAAATTCCTCACATACATCTGTGCAATCAGTACTGGCATGTAAAACCTCAACCTTTCTTGATTCCAGTGGTGCGGTAGGGTTAAGTTTAGAGATAGGCCAGTTTGCTTGAGAGTGTGTCAGCCATGAAGGTCCATTCCACCAGAGTGCAGAACTTTGCAGCTCTTCAGTGGAGCATCCACGAGTACCGAGATCGGCGGGATTATCTCTGGACGCAACATGTCTCCATGTGGCATTGCCGACATTTTTGCGAATAAGTGCTACGCGATTTGCTACGTATGTTTTCCACACATGAGGTGGCTTGTCGAGCCAAGCTAGCACAATAGCCGAATCTGTCCACAGATGAACCTTGTGAGTAAAAGGCTTGACGTTTTTAAGCATGTGTTTAATAAGTTTTGTTAGCAAAACTGCTCCACATAGTTCTAGTCGAGGGAGACTAAGAGTCTGAATGGGTGCAACTTTGCTTTTTGCTACCATAAGCATGGAGGTGGTACTACTTTCAGTCAATGAAGCGCGCAAAAGAGAGTGGCGCAATACGCTTTTTCAGAAGCATCGCAGAAACCATGAAGCTGTATGTCCATTTTTTCAGAATAGTTGATCCATCTTGGAATTCGAATTACTTCAATGGACGCAAGGTTTTTTAAAAAGTATGCCACTTGAGGAGAGAAAGTGGCTTTACTCCGTCATCCCAGCCGTCGCCATCAATCCAAAGCTGCTGCAATAAAATCTTGGCTTGCACTATAATGGGTGTAAGCCAGCCTGCGGGGGTCAAACAAAGACGAAACATACGAAAGAATTTGTCTCTTTGTTACCGTTTGTGAAGTTGCTGCCGGTTTTAACGTGTATGAAAATGTGTCCTCCATGGCGTTCCATTTTATACCCAGTGTTTTTGTAGCGCTTGAGTCAGGTAATTTTAATAGATTTGAGTCTAATAAGTCTTCAGGGAGTATATTTTGTAGCAGCTGGGTGTGATTAGACGATATTTTGCGTAATTTAAATCCTGCACTTTGTAGGGTTTGCAAAACCTGATTCTGAGCCTTTGTGCAGTATTTAAGTCGTGCGCTCCAGAGAGAACGTCATCGACATATGTTTCTTGGTATAATATTGGGTGCGCCAAGGGATAACTTTGCTGTGAGTCATCAGCAAGTTGATGGAGCGTGCGAATCGCCAAGTAGGGTGAGCAGTTAATTCCAAATGTAACTGTACTCAAAGTAAAATCTTGAATAGAGTTATCTGGTGATGTGCGAAATACGACTCGTTGATAATTTTGATCACTTTCATGCACATATATTTGGCGATACATTTTTTCAATGTCTCCCGTGAATACATATTTGTAAAAACGCCAGTTGAGAATTACACCAAGTAAGTCATTTTGAAGAGTAGGTCCTGTCTCCAGTATGTCGTTAAGGGATAACCCATTTTGAGACTTTTTGGATGCGTTGAAGACTACCCTTACTTTAGTGGTTTTGCTTTCTGGTCGTATAACGGCATGATGTGGCAAATAATATGAGTAAAATTTGCCATTTTTACATACTTCTTGAGGTGAAGAGGGTGCCATGTGATCTAATAAAATATATTCATTGAGAATTGAATGATATTCATTATTAAGATCAGGTTTTTTGTTTAGGGTGCTTGCCATTCGTGAATACTGAGCAATGGCAGCTCCGCGGGATGAGCCAAGTGACAGAGATTTAGGGAAATCTTGTCTAAAAGGAAGACGCACCACATATTTGCCATCATGTCGACGAAAGGTGGTGGTCCTATATAGAGTCTCGCAGTGTTCGTCATTTTCAGATTTTGGTTTTTTGATGTCAATTTCTTCTATCTCCCAAAATCGACGAAGTTGCGCGTTGAGATCATTATCCGAGTCTTCGGATATAAAAGTTGAGTAAGAATATGTGGTTGAGGGTACTGGACCGCTCAATATCCAGCCAAATATTGTTTTTTGAGCCAGCAGTGAACCACCGATCTGAGCTCTAGATTCTCCTAATATAATTTGAGGAGCTAAATCTGAACCGATCACTAAGTCAATTTGAGCTGGCTTGTGGAAACTGGGATCAGCCAATTCGAGATTTTCAATTTGTGATATCCGATTCTTGGCAATTGGTAATGAGGGCAATATGTTTGTCAGTTTATCCAAGACAATCGCCTCAATTGGAATAGTGATGGTCTTATTTCTAGTCGTCAGCGAGAAGTGACATACTTTTGAAGACCTTTGCACAAATTTTCCACCCATGCCCGAGATATTAGTTATTTGATTTTTTTGTACTAAGGGACAATTTTTTTCTGGGTCTTTTCTGAGATAAATGATCTTTGAGATCCCTGATCAATTAAAGCCCTTAATATGAAAGTTTCACCATTATTGGGGACATAAACAAGAGCAGTCGGGAGCACTATCGATTGCTCGTTTGAAGAATAAAGAGCGTTAATCGAAGGTGGACTGTCTTCACCCGATGAAATTTCATGTATTGATTGTGAGGTTGGAGAATAGTCGTAGATTTGGGCAACCATTGCTGATGCTCTTGATGAAGATGGTCGGTTATCTGGTGAGATTGATTCCGAAAAGTGGAGAAGTGAGTGGTGCTTTCTGTTACATGACGTGCATGTACCTGTGCTTTTACAGTCTGTGATTTGATGGGCAGCTGAGAGACAATTAATGCAAATTTTTGATTTTTTCACAAAATCATACCTTTCTTTGGGTGGTTTGTTTAAAAATTTGGTGCATTGGCGAAGTGTATGAGATAAGCGGCACAGTTTACATTCCACAGAGTTAGCTTTTGTTTGCGAGTGATAGGAATGTGATTTATTTGTTGAGTTATTTGTTGTTGGATTTCCCGTGCGCTTTGAATTTTTCATAGTGTAGATCCTTTCAAGCACTTCTATGCGTTTGGACAAGAAATTGTTCATCATTTCCCATGTAGGTAAATCACGTTGGACCTCTATTGATTGCTCCCAAAGAGTAAGTGTATCTTCTGGGAGTTTCGATGAGACTAAATACACTAGTATAGGGCTCCAATCTGATGTTGGAATCTCCTGTGTTTTGAGCACCGCTATACAGTCGTTAACTGTTGACTGAATTTTGCTTAATGCACTGTTATTTTCTGTTGTTGCTTGGGGTATATTGAATAGGCTTTTAAGTTGGAGATCCACTAAAAGACGCTTGTTTTCAAATTTTTGTCTCAGCGCATCCCATGCCAGCTTGAAATTTTCATCGCACAGTTTAAATCGTTTGACTATCGCTCCAGCTTTTCCTCGGGTTTTATTTCTCAAATGGTATAACTTCTGAGCTTCAGTTAATTGTGGGTGATTGCTGTAAATCGCTGTGAAGACGTCTCTAAAAGCGGGCCAGTCTTCATAGCTTCCATAAAAAGGTTCTACGTCACATGTAGGAACCTTTACAAAGGTTGCTCCAGGTACCGATGGAACTGTTTTGATTTGAGTTGACGAACATGCACGGGTGATTTCGGACCTTGAACTTATTGCACAAAGTTCAAGAAGGTCATCTATTTTTCCTTTTAAATCAAAATAAGCACACTCAGACGAATTAAAATGGTTTTGAGCTTCTTCCTTTTGATCCGTGGTGACATCATCTTCTTTCGAGAGCATTAGCGCTTCGAATGCTAAAGTTAGATCCCCGTATATTTTCGCTGCTCTCTTAATCCTGCCTTCCAGAGTTCCACTTCTACTGTCTTCGGCTGAATCGGATGTTTGGGTACAAAATTTGTCCAATGCTTCCCGACAGAAATTGAACTTGTTCAAAAGTGACATTTTGTAAGTGTTGATTTATTGAGCAAGTTATTAAAAAAAAATAAAAGGCAACGAGGACTAATACAACGAGATAATAACTCCAAATATTTAAATTTTAGAACCTTAATAATTTTTAATTTTTTTTTTTTTTTTTTAACAAATTTAAGTGTTTGATACAACGAAAATTATGAGCAAATATGTAACGCCAAGGCTAAATATATCGGTTGGTTGGTCAAAAATCTCGAAATAATTGAGAAATAGAGAACGTAATATTTTATTTATAGGTGCATAAAAAAAAAGTTTTAGTTAATATATGCTTCTATTTCTTTATTTAGAAATGTAGGGTGTAAAATAATTTATTTATTTAAAATAAATTGTAATTTCCAAACTTTTTTTTTTTTTTTTTTTTTTTAATTTTTTTTTTTTTTTTTTTTTTTTTTTTTTTTAGAAATGTAGGGTGTAAAATAATTTATTTATTTAAAATAAATTGTAATTAATAATAATTATTATTATATTAATTTATTTATTTTATTTTTAATTTTTGATTTAATTTAATTGATTTGTTGCTTTATTTAAATTAAGTTTAACGTTTTGTGTTCTGCAGAATTGTTGCAACAACCCTCGTCCTATTTTATTTCCTTTTGGGCTTGTGTTTTTATTATAATTTGCAGCTTAATAAGGGAGTGTGAGCGAGACAAAAACAACTGTTATATGTTCAATATTATAATTTTTATATGTGTATATTTTTGTATATAAGTTTTTTTTTTTTTTTTTTTTTTTTTTTTTTTTATTTACATATGTATAGAATTTAAATAGCTGTAATTATGTACAATTATATATATATGTATATTACTGTAGGGTTAGTATAAATAGCAAAAAATGTGTAACATGTGTATGTATATGTGTAAATGTGTATTTTTATGCATGTGCAATGGCGAAAATTTTTAGTAATTTTATTGAAATATATTTTGTTCAAATCTTCGTTTTTTATTTATTTAGCCAATTATTGTCCTTTTAAGAATGTGTTTATGTGTTTATATATGTAATTTGAACAAAATTTCGACAAATATGGCAAAATTAAACTCAAGTGCATGTGTTTGTGTGTGTGAGTGTGTATTTCGTTTTGTTCTTTTTTTTTACCTTATATTCCAAGTAGTATATTCGCAGTTTGCGTTTTATTTTTTCTTCTTTTCAATTATTTATTCTTTTATTTTTTCTTTTTTCAATTTTTATTATTTTACACTTATTATTTTTCACTATATTTACTATTTTGATGTTTTTTCACACGCTTTTAAATAATGCCGGCAATACTCATTGTTTTTTGCAATCAAAGTGTTACCGAATGCGTTTTTTAAATTATTAACTTAAAAATGATTAAGTGGGTATTAATTGCCGCGCTTTTTATAAAAAACTTATACACTAGCAGAATAGTGCTAAGTAAATGCGCGCTGGTATTTTTTTTTTTTTTTTTTTGAATATAATAATTCTTTTTTTTTTTTTTTTTTTTTTGAATAAAAAGAAATTTTTAATAGGGCTGTTTCGGGTTGGCTCGAAGGACCATGAAAAGGGGTGTCGTTAAGATCAAAACAATTGATAATTTTTACCCTACATTGGATCTTAACATTTTCTCTTAAGCGACGACAAATGACTCAAAATTTCAAAAAAAAAAAAATTTTTTGTTTTTTTTCTTAAAATTTGTTGATTTTTGTAAATATTTATACAAATAAACGATTTTCTGAAAGTTTCATGAAGATCAAAACAATTGATAATTTTTACCCTACATTGGATCTTAACATTTTCTCTTAAGCGACGACAAATGACTCAAAATTTCAAAAAAAAAAAAATTTTTGTTTTTTCTTAAAATTTGTTGATTTTTGTAAATATTTATACAAATAAACGATTTTCTGAAAGTTTCATGAAGATCAAAACAATTGATAATTTTTACCCTACATTGGATCTTAACATTTTCTCTTAAGCGACGACAAATGACTCAAAATTTCAAAAAAAAAAAAAATTTTTGTTTTTTCTTAAAATTTGTTGATTTTTGTAAATATTTATACAAATAAACGATTTTCTGAAAGTTTCATGAAGATCAAAACAATTGAATTACCCAAAATTTTTTAATTTTTTTGTAAATATTTATACAAATAAACGATTTTCTGAAAGTTTCATGAAGATCAAAACAATTGATAAAAACTACCCTACATTAATTTTTACCCTACATTGGATCTTAACATTTTCTCTTAAGCACACCAATGACTACTCAAAACAAACCAAAATTTTCAAATTTTTTCTGTTTTCTAAAATTTGTTGATTTTTGTAAATATTTATACAAATAAACGATTTTCTGAAAGTTTCATGAAGATCAAAACAATTGATATTTTTTACCCTACATTGGATCTTAACATTTTCTCTTAAGCGACGACAAATGACTCAAAATTTCAAAAAAAAAAAAATTTTTGTTTTTCTTAAAATTTGTTGATTTTTGTAAATATTTATACAAATAAACGATTTTCTGAAAGTTTCATGAAGATCAAAACAATTGATAAACGACAATGATTTCAAAAAAAAAAAAAATTTTTTTTTTTTCTTAAAATTTGTTGATTTTTGTAAATATTTATACAAATAAACGATTTTCTGAAAGTTTCATGAAGATCAAAACAATTGATATTTTTTACCCTACATTGGATCTTAACATTTTCTCTTAAGCGACGACAAATGACTCAAAATTTCAAAAAAAAAAAATTTTTGTTTTTTCTTAAAATTTGTTGATTTTTGTAAATATTTATACAAATAAACGATTTTCTGAAAGTTTCATGAAGATCAAAACAATTGATATTTTTTACCCTACATTGGATCTTAACATTTTCTCTTAAGCGACGACAAATGACTCAAAATTTCAAAAAAAAAAAAATTTTTGTTTTTTCTTAAAATTTGTTGATTTTTGTAAATATTTATACAAATAAACGATTTTCTGAAAGTTTCATGAAGATCAAAACAATTGATAATTTTTACCCTACATTGGATCTTAACATTTTCTCTTAAGCGACGACAAATGACTCAAAATTTCAAAAAAAAAAAATTTTTGTTTTTTCTTAAAATTTGTTGATTTTTGTAAATATTTATACAAATAAACGATTTTCTGAAAGTTTCATGAAGATCAAAACAATTGATATGATCTTAACATTTTCTCTTAAGCGACGACAAATGACTCAAAATTTCAAAAAAAAAAAAAAAATTTTTGTTTTTTCTTAAAATTTGTTGATTTTTGTAAATATTTATACAAATAAACGATTTTCTGAAAGTTTCAGATCAAAACAATTGATATTTTTTACCCTACATTGGATCTTAAAATTTTCTCTTAAGCGACGACAAATGACTCAAAATTTCAAAAAAAAAAAATTTTTGTTTTTTCTTAAAATTTGTTGATTTTTGTAAATATTTATACAAATAAACGATTTTCTGAAAGTTTCATGAAGATCA